>JMFS01064357.1:0-14877 GCA_000699545.1 Podiceps cristatus
GACTGGGGGAGGCGGGCGGGCAGAGGGAGTGATTTCGGTGCCTGAACACTAATAAGTCAGGGACACGGGGCTTTGGGGTCTCCGTCGTGGGCAGAATTCCAGCGTTATCTTCTCGTTGATTCTGGTGGTTCTGTGGAGAGCCAGAGGTAAGGACAGAGCGAGGACGGGGAGCAGGCGTGCTCCGGAGGTGCTGGCTGTGAACCAGGTGTCCTCAAAAAAACTTCCTCATCTGGTATCCGCGCCCAACAGCCTCTGTATTTGGAGAAGGATTGAAAGGTTAGAGACATAAAAACTGGGGAGATGGGTCATTGCCGTGCCAGTGCAGAATCTTTTTTTTTTTTTCTCAAGTGTCAAAATGTATTTTTCTCTGCCAGAGTGTCCAAGTGAAGATTTCTGATGGGAAGTATAGGCAAAGATTTCATGTTTCAGTATGAAGTTAATCTTACATTTACTTTTAATATTGGTAATTAAATATATCTGACTCAGTTAAGATGTTCTCAATATGATTTTTACAGACAGATCTTTCGTAAGCCTGGTGACCTCATCTGGAACACAGTTTGCACTTCTGGACTCCTCAGTGCAGGACAGATGTTTAAAAACAGGAAGGATATAAAAATGGATTAATGAAAGTGGCAGGGAGTAGAAAGGTTTATTTAAAATAAGAAGATAAGCGAGCAGATAAATTAATTGTAGTGATAAAGGAGAGGTAATAAACATGCTTCCAGCTGCAAGCATTGGCAGGGTATAAAATCCTCAAGAAGAAAAGGAATAGTTTAATGTTACGCATCATTGTTAACTGTTACTATGAGGAGGAGGTTGTCTACAATATCACACACAGCTTGTTGATTTATCGGTGGGTGTGATTCCCTGGGTTTGTGGTGGCAGGGACAGGAGCACGTACAGGTGTCTCTGACTGCAGTGCGGGTCAGTTGTTGCCCCGTAGGTACAGTTTTCTGGGAAGAAAAAAATCTTCGGAAGTTTACTTGGTCATTGAAATCAGTCATTATGAATGAAAAATGTGTTGTTACTGTTAATTAGTGTATTGAGAGCATGTAAGTATAAATCAGTGGGTTTGGGCAGATTTGCAGATGTCCTGGGGAATCAGCTGCAGGGCCTCTAGGGCTGTAGTGGCCCTGGCTAGAAATGTGTCCAAGCTACCACCCAGCCCACCCCGGTCATTGGGGCAGGAGCAAACTGTAGCCTAAACATCGTGTCCAGAGGGACTAGGAATGGTCCTGGGTGGTTTGCAATGTGTTGCAGGGTGCAGCACAAGAGCGAGAGCACTTGTGTGTCTGAAATACTGCTTACAGGGGTGGGGGCTTAGGCTGTTTGCTAAGGATGGTTTTGACTGTCATATTTGCTGGCCCATATGCCATCTGGTAGTGTCTGCAAGGCAAGAAAGTGTTGTGCATTATGTCAGGGTCACTGGGTGTGTATTTCTCCAGCAGAGCCTGAAGCTTTGAAGTATGATGCATCAGACAGACAAAAACAAGCTAATTTTAACAGCTGTTTGCTCCAAGCCATTGCCTGCATCAAGGAAGCATTGTGAAAAACAACATTCTCATATGGAGTGTAAATTGTAAAGCAATGTAAATTTTCCCGGTCACCTAGGATGTTATATTTGTTCAGCGCCACTCAACTGACGTTGGGATGTTCTGGTTAACTGCTGCAGGGCACATACTTAGCTTGCTGTCAGATGTTTTTTCTTGGTCTGTAGTAGTGCTCAGGCAGAACCTTTTCTCTTAGAGTGGAATTTTGTGATTAACTTTGGGGCTCTCAGTCCAGCAAACCTACCCCAAACTGAAATCCTGTGATATGCAAACTATGGACATCAGGTCATGTCAAGCCTGACCAGCAGCTGCAGCCTAGCTTTCTTTGTTTCATCACTTTCAGCAAAGGAGTGGGAGTTCATTCCTGTCTTCCTAGGAATGCATCTGTCTCCTCTACATCCAAATAACCATTTAGGAGTATGGCTTCTGGAAACCCTGAAGGCAGGTGGGAGCTGGAATATTTCTCATCTGTGTGCACCCAACAAGAAGAAGAGTATGGTGTTTTCTCTTTGGTAAATGAATGTTACCAACAGTGTGTTGTCTGTTTTCTTTGGAAGGGAAACCCCTGGTGGGTTATATCAGAGGCTGTTACAAAACTTCCACTTGCACAAATTATTGATGCTGTTGAAGCAGCAGTGGAGGTCTGTGGTCTGCAATCTGTCGTGATTTGAGTTTCAAGGTGCACTCATTAGGTTTAGGCTGAATGCTTTGCTGTCTGATTCCTGAAGAGCTGTCTCTCTGGATGTGTTACCCGTGGAAACTGAAGCTCCTGTACCATAGGTGAGGGAGAGTTGAATGCAAAAGGTACAGGGAGATAATGACTCAGGGACAGAGCTGTGCCTCACTTGAAGAGTAAGAAACTTGCCTGATAATATAGTATTTCTGAGTGTGGGTTTCTTTCTGAAGGATGCTCTAGTGCCTTGTCAAGATATTGCATGACTTGGAAAATGCTGGCATTTGGACACATAAATGAACACGTGCTGCAGATGGGAAGAGGGGCAGCCTAAACGCAGTAACTTGGTATTTTCTGCTGCTGTGCTGTGTCTGACACAATGTGATGAACATGGTATGAGACTACACGTTCAGCACCATTCTCCCTTCTGCCCTGGGACTCACTGCATGGCAGAAACTGTCAGAAATCCTCTACTTTGGCAGACACTGGCTGAATCATCTCTGGACCTTTCTACAGATAGACCAAATAAAGAGAGCTCCCAAACACTTCTGGCAGAATCTTCCAATTGAAATAGGAAATGTATCAATTGACTTTGCTATCGTTCAGTACTTCAGTTGTTTGTTCTTCTGTTCTGTCATACTGTAGCTATAGCATCACCCTGCCAGTGCTAAAACCACATGCAAATTCACAATGTTAAAGCTACCTAGATACAAATCCCTCTCTGGGTAGAGTTCAGACTGCCCCAGCCTTTGTCAGTGCCAAAGCTCTTGAGATCTCCTCCAGCCTCTGCATTTGGCTGTTTTGCCCAAAAGGTTCCTTCCATCTGGCAGATAAACTCACTACGTCTAGTAGAGTTGGCCATTGTACTTTTTGGGACTCAGCTGAAATTGTAAAGCTGATACTGGTTAGGCAATCTGGCACAGCTGTGCTGTGTGTAAAGGTGCTGTGAATGTGCAGAAATCGGGAAAAATAATCTGCATTTTTAAGTTGAAGAAATGAGCAAGAATGTTGCCCCGCTTTAGTCACTTGAGCACAGCACAGTAAGCTCACCCACTGTCTGCTCATTTATTTATATAGCATCTTATGTAATAAACATGTTGATTATCTAAGCCTTGATCAAATTATTCTTGTTATATTCATGTTGCTTGGCAATATCTCATTTACTGGTGAGTGCTGGTAGCGACTTCAAAGCCTCCAGAGGACTTTGAAATCTATGAAATGAATGTGTGTGTCCAACCCAACAAAGTTTCTTGTTCCTGTGTATACTGTTCTTGTGCAAAGCCTGTGCTCACCTGCCTCCCTGTGACTTTTCTTCTGTCACTTTTTTGCATCTCAAGCATAACCAAGAGTCACCTACAACATAAACAGCTCATTTTGCCATTACAGCCAATGTACTCATGTGAAATATGAGCTGGAATATTTAGCTGCAAAGAGTATAATTGCTTTTGCTCATGATCAGTATACAGGAAAAAGTATTTTAATCTATTTATTGAGTTTGGTACACATGAGCCTTGTCAAGAGAAATGCGTCAATTTGTGTTGGTTGTCTGGTTTTCCTCTCCTCCCTCAAGCTTTGTTGTCACCGTGTTTTTCATAGCGTGTCTTCTCTGACTGTGGGCTGCCTGCTTACCTTGGCGATCTGGTGTCTATCTCAAGTGGGTTTTATGTGTCCGGTGGCAGCTGGAAGGACAGGCTGTTTGTCCTCTGGCATGTTTGCTTAGCAGGCTTGGAGTACACTTTGCTGGTGTCTTGTCATTAATTTTGCTTTGTTGCAAGCTGACAATAGCAATTATTTTTATTAGTGAAGAGGCTGGATGAGGACTTAATATCATGGTGAAGCTGATTATCACCTAGGCTGTCCCAGTAGAGCCTGTGCAAATGTAATGCAGGTCATAACGCTTTGTTTTCTCTTAAAGCTCTGTGACTCCATCATTAGCCGAGATATGTGTTTTAATTTGTTTTGTTTCTTACTGGTCATTACAGCTTTAATAGCTTCTGCATGCTTTTGTTCAGGCCTTGTTGCTGTCAGCACTGTTGAAAGAGGTTAGCACTGCAGTGGTCTGTCCTGTTTGAATTTGGACTGGGATGCGATTAGTGAGAGCAGGGGTCCCTCATGCGGGGAGGGGGCGTCACTGTCTGTGGGATAATGGAGCTATTTAATGCTGTTAAACATCAAGGATGTCAGTGTGAGATGCTTTGGCTTCCTTTAGCATCAGTCAAAAAGCTCATCGGTGGGACTAGGTTGGTGAACCAGAGTGCTTTTTCTTCAGCTATGTTTGATTTTAGAAGCAAGAAAAAGAGCATTTCAGAGGGAGGATTGTGAGGGGAGTGAGATGTGGTCACTCCACTGCTGGCGTGCGGCCATGTCCTGCTCGGTGCCAGCCTGGTGTTCCACTTCCTGCTGGGAAACCCTGAGAGGTTTTAGAAATGTTCAGAAATACAGAGCCAAGAGCTCTTGTTTAAGTATGAGAAATCTATGGTGAAGAAAGGAAAGAAAGAGTCACAGGATTTCCTATGCAGTTATATATAATTTTTAGTAATATTTCTAGAGTTCTGAAAATTTTCATACCCCATCTGGGACTCTGTATAGAAAACTGTAAGTTGTGTTAAGTTCTTAAGTTCTATGTACCACACTTTTTTTTTTAAGACTGAAAAAGCTTCTGCTTTTTTTTTTTTTTTTTTAATTCTGACACCATTTTCCTTTTAAATGTGATACTAGACCCAAATGGCCTCATGAGGTTTTCTGGAAAATTCAGCATCGTTTCTAGACAATTAAGTATAAGCTTCTGAGAAGTGAAGAATGTTTGACTTATTCATAAAACTTTGAGTTTGATGATACTCCTTGAGAAACACATGAATTAACCCTGCTTTCATCACCTGTACCGACTGTTCTTTTTCCTGCTGCGTGCATGGACGTGGTGTGGTGTGTTCAGTCCATTTCAATGTGACACCTTCACCAGTCTGAGTGTGGGCATTTTCAGTGACTCAGTGTTTATTTCTTCAGGACATTAGTGAAGTAATGAGAGTTAATAAGCAGCTTCCAACCGACATGGATTTAGTTTTTGTGAAATGGGTGCCATTTTCAGCAGAGAATATGAATTTCCCTTGCAGTTTCCCTTGGCAGATTTTTAAGCTGCAGGGAACAACTTGTGTGCCACTGTACATGCTCCTTTCTGTACATCACCTCCATGTCCTGGTGTGCAGTGCAATGATGCCCAGTCTTCTGGTAAAGGCTGCAAAATACACTTAAGAGGTGTATATTTCCCCACCTCCTCATTATCCAGTGTGACAATGTTGGGCCCTAGAAATCTGCCTTGAAAATGCTGTTGTCTTCATGGGAAGCATTTGGTCCTTTCTCAGTTGAAATAAGTAGTCTTTGGCAACACAAAACTCCACTCAGCAGTGTGTTTCCACAGGGGACCTCCTAGCCATTCTCTGTGAGACCGTCAGTAAGAGGATAGGTGGAAACCAGAACAACTTCTCCTTTCACCGCTGCAGTATTGGTGCTCCTGATGTGGAGATGTGAATTATTTCCAGCATCCCTAAAACGTCCATGCAGTCTTTTTACCTCTTTTGCCTTCTGCTGCTAACTATTTTTAACTTGAGCTAAATCCCAAGTTCCTGTAGCTTGGCAGTCTGCTCTCAAGAGGCGGCACCTTGTCCTGGGTGCCCACACAGTGTTTTGTGTAAGCACACATGGTAGCTGTGCACAGGGCAGTGTTTCATGTAGATGTAGGCTGGGGAGGCTGGAGACGCTGTAAAGGCTGGGGTGTCTGGAGAGGCTGGAAGGGCTGGTGTCCAAGTGACCTGTGGCTGTCACTGAAATTTTTATTCAGTGAGTGTGAAATGCAGCATCAAAGCCAGAAATCCTCAAAGCCAGAAGCTGCTTAAACCTGCCTGACACTGCATACCTTTGCATGGTTGGCTATAACACTATCATTGCTGACAATGCTTTGTTTCCTGTATCTCGCCTGCTCTGGGAGGATGAGCTGCAGCATTGCTCACTCATGGGAAGCATTTGGCCTGCTATGATATGTGGCAGAGCAATTGTATGTTGGTTCTGAGGCCATCTCAATTTTTTAAGGTGAAACTAAAATATGTTGTGTTATTTGAGAAATAGTGTGTGTCTGTGACAGTGTAGAGCCATGCCTGGGTACCAGCACAGCCCGTGATCTGCAGTGGCATAGGATATGGTGATCTGTGAAGCACAGGGGAGCCTTTTCTCTGAAAGTCCCTGTATGCTAGCCCAGCCCTGGTTCAGGTTGGTGCCTGACACTGTCTGAAAGTAGAAATTTGGCTTAAGGTTGCTAGCCAGTGTTTTTAAAACATTTGGACTGATCAGTTGTGAAGCTTCCTGCGGGGGTGAGAGGAGCTGACATCTAACAAGGTGTTGAGCCAGCGCATGGTGACAGCCCTTTGCGCCGGAGCTTTGCAGTGCCCATGAGCAGCTCTGCAAACCCCTGTGTGCTCTGCCAGCACCTCTCCCGTGGCTGGACTGCTTCCAGCGGGTGATGGGATCTGCTCAGAGGCTTTCAGATCTGGTGATCCCTGAATGGAGAAGGGAAGGTAACCCAACCTACCTAACCAAAAGAACAGGGCAAGATGGGCTTGTGGTGCTGTCCTGAGATAACTGAGCTGACAGGCAGGAGAGGACAAGAGAGAGGTGTCCTCAGTGAAGTGTCCCTCATGGAGGGGCTTTGTGCTGGAGGCTCTGGTGGTGACAGAGGTCAGCCTAGGATAACACAGGGGCCCATTGCTGCAAGATGGGCAAGCCCAGCTGAGGGTGACTACACCGGCGCGTGCCTCAGTGTGTCCCCTGACGCTGTGGGGATGCAGGAGGCCCAGGCAAGGGTGAGCACCACTGCACATCCCAGTCTGATCTGAGCTGATGTTTTATAACTCCTGGTGCATGGCATTTCTGGTGGGGAGTGTGAAGGAACAGGGGGGTATTTTTAGGAGCTCCTGTTGTCTATTGTTGCGATCCTGTGGACAGTGAGGTCTGGCTCTGGCTAGAGATGTAGGCTCACCAGTGCACAGCTGCTGCCTGCAAAGTGATGATAAAGTGAGAGCCCTGGTCTCTGACCTCCTGCAGATCAGATCAAAGCCTGATGGGAGCTGGAAGGAAGCTGGAAGGGAAGACACATGGTTTAGGACCTAGCTGAAGTGACAGCCAGACACACCATGGGTGTCCTGCTGTGAAATGGACTTGGCAAGCTCTGGAAAGAAAAGATAGAGAAAGCTCTTAAAATACATAGAGGGCAGCTACTGAAACTTCAGCATGGGCAGACAGCAGCAGAACCAATGTGGGTTTGCAGGAACAGTGTGTCAGCTAAAGGCTTTGTCTGCATTGCTCTAGCATGGTGGGTTTACACTGTGTCAGCACTTTGCAGCATGTTGCCATGTCCTTTTTGATCCTCTCTGAATAGTCCAAAGGCAGATTCACTGCGTGTAAGCACTACCTTTAGGTCTGCCTGTGCAGCTGTGCTAATCCTACCCACAGCTTTGTTTTTGGATTTCCTGTGAATGCGAAGTGATCCAAAAAAATTCCCCCAAACCCATACAGTTGAATTTGTGAGTCTTCCGTCCTCAATTTCTGTTGGTTCCATGATTAATACACAAGTACCCTTAGTGTCCAGTGATCCCTTCTGGTGTGGTAAGAGGGATTGCTTTTAGTGTGCCTGCCCAGCAGAAGTTTTAGGTGAGCTTTATGTACTGGCAGTGAGCTCTGACTCCTGCTGATGCTTCCCCTGAAGGGCTTAACTGCATTCAGAGTTATTCTGCATCATGTTCTGCTGTAGCTGACATGCTCTTTGCTTCCACTGTGCTTTTATCAGACTATATTTTCTACTGTGATAATGAGCACTTGTACTTTTTTATGCCTTTGTTTAATGACTGTATGATGAGTCCTGTCTCACAAATCACTGTGGTTTTTGTGCACTGAAGACTGAAGTTCACATCAGAGACCTGTTCCTTTTTTTTCAGGGAGCATCACTTTCATCTGAAAAGGTCTCTGGGATAGATGGAAGGGCTGTGCATTAAAAAAATAACACCTATCTTTGTAATCCTCTAAGAGACTTAAAATAGCCAAGATTTTCTGATGAGATATGCTGATAATGCCTTCAGTGCTCTCTCCTGCATATGGTATTTGTTGTGTTTGGGGCATGCTCAGGATGTTTCACATCAGGATTTTTACCACAGTTTATTAGGGATCCAGGAGGACTCCTCGTGTGGTGCTTTCCAAATCAAGCAGGTTTTCCTCATGTGAAATGGGTAGTTTATTTTCCTCTGAGCTGACACTCCTGCTTGCTCAGAGGAGTTTTCTGGGAATATTTCGCTGTTTCCATGCAACAACCAATTTTTCTTCACTGACATGCGTTCACTGTGGGTTTTGTGTTTGGAAGTGCATGTATATAACCTTTCATTTGCATATTTCTCATCAACAGCTAGTTTTCATTGCCTTCTAACTCTCTTGCCTTTTTTTTTTTTTTTACAGATAAACTGTGTGACTTTCCCTTACCCTGATGTAATGCCAGAGCAGCAGTTGCTGAAGCCTTCGGAGTGGAGCTACTGTGATTATTTCTGGGTAAGTGGGCAGCCTGCCACATGTAGCTCCTGAGCTTCCGAAAAAGTGGAGCAAACAGCTTGCTTTGTGGTAAAAGGTAAAGGAGAATTTGGTCTGAAATGCAGTGCTTTAGGTCAGCACCAGGGAGACTGAGGATGCTGGTGAAGATCAAGTAGAAACCATCTAACTGGTCTCAGATGTAGGTGATTATCAGCAGAGTGTCCAGAAAGGCAAGGCCAGCAGTCAGGAGATGGTTTTGGTTAGGAAATGGGGAGAACGGAGGACAAACTGCACATCTCAAAATACCTTAGCCAAAAGGGCTGTGCAGCAGGAGGGGAGATTAATGAGATGGCTGACAGGGAATATTATTTCAGTGTTTCCCAGAGCATGAGCGATAGGGATGCACAGGACGCAGCAGGTATCACATTTAGAACAAGCAGATAGTTAAAAAGTCTGTGTTAAATTGTGAAACTCACTCCCACAGGATATTCTGGAAGCCAGATGATAAATGTTGTTTTTTTTTTTTTTTTTTAAAGGATGAGGTTTGTGAAGGACAGGCCCATTAGTAGCTCTTAAATTGAGTAGTTTTAATGCAGCCTTCGCAGGAAGTCTCCAGTGACTGTGTGACCTCTCATGCTTAGCTCCACTTTCAGGATCCTGAAGTAGATTAAAATGATACAGTAGTCCTTCAAGTGTGGAGCTGATAGAAAAAAATCTTCCACTGGAAAACTGTTTTTTGGAAGGTGGAGGGAATACTACCTCAACAGTGAAGATTTTATAAATTTCACATGTGTTTTCAGTTCTCAGTTATGGAAGCATTTCCATTTTTTTTTTTTTTAAATTTCCATCTTTTATAGAAGAGTTTCAAAAAAGCATAGCTGTTGGAGGCACAGCAGCACTTCCCCTCACGTGTGCTTAGTGTTGGTGTGAGCACTAATGGCACTAACTTGCTAAAATACACTGACATACTTGCAAATGGTCATGTTACCAAGCTGTCAGACTTTCTTCAGTTTCTTCCAGTCTTCTGATTCCAATGAGCAATAAATCATTAATGGTGTATAGGCTTATTTTTTGCATGTGTCTTACAGGCACAAGCCCTGCTTGGTTCTTTCCATTTAGGCTCAGCCACTGCTTGGCTCCTTGCGTTTGGTTACATCTTGCTCTCAGTGAAACTCCACTTAAAGCTGCCTTTCTTCTGCAAATTTTTATCCTCCCATATCTCTGCTCCCAGGACTTCATTCTTGTTCAGCCTGGTAATCCATGGTCTGCCCATGACTTACCTCCTTCTTCGATCAACTCTATTCCTCCTTTTGTCTCAGGCTGATAGTGTCCAGCTGCCTGGTGCCTGACATGGCATCGTAAAAGTCTCCTGAATTAATTAATGCGGCATTTTTCTCTGTGCAAATGGGCAGCACACAGGATATTGGAGCAAAACCTATAGACCTTAGGGAAGTGTTCTCCAGGCCTTTTTGTTGGAAGAGGGTAGATGGGAAACAAAATTCTTAAATAGAGAAAAGAGGGGAGAGAGAAAAGAGACAACAGAGAGAAGACTCTGTTGGTCCTTATAGCAACCTTGAAGTCACTGGAGCAAAGGGTGAAAAGGGCTGTGTAAGAAACAGTGAAAGATGGGATGTGTGGCAGTAATCTGTTGAACAAGTTGTTGGTTTACCCTGCTTTACAGCAGATCTGTGCAGACTGGCTGTATTTTTCTGAGTGCAAATCAGGGCTGAACTTGACAGTCTATTAGGGATTATTTAGGGCTGTGTTACCCCTGGAAGGAGCAGCAGTTTCCTCCCCTCTCCCCCAGCAGTTCCTTTGTGCTGGCTTCAGGGTCCCTTGTCTTTGCAGGGTGAGCCATCAGGGCTCATGCTTGCTGCAGCCAGCCCAGGGGTATTATCAGGTATAAGGGGTCGCGAGCAGAAGGGAAGGCAAGGCTGCTACTTTGGCCCCAACATAGTCCTATGCTAGCCAAAGATAACTGTAAAACTTCATTTTTAAATTAAAAAATAAAAAAAAGTTGGACAATTCCTCTGAGAGGGGCTGAGGTGCTGCAACCATCAGCTGTTATCGGAGGAGGGCTCTTTGGACACCACTGCTGTCTGTTGCTCAGACTCCTTGGGCAGTTGCCACTGGGAAACACGTGTCTGTGTTTTTGATCCCCATATCTTTTTGCTGACCTCCCTTTTTTTCCTTCCAGGCTGATAAAAAGGATTCACAAGGGAACAATACAGTGTCAGGATTTGAAATTCTTCTTCAAAAGCAACTTAAAGGGAAACAAATGCAGAAGGAAATGGCAGAGTTCGTTCGAGAAAGGTATTAGCACTTTACTATCAAATTAACTATTTCTGACTATTTTTTTTTCTTGATTTAGACACTCCTTCAGTACCTTTATGATGTAGCTTAAACTGTATAAAAGATGTTACCAGTTCTTAAAGAACATTTAATATTTCTTTAATATCCATCCACACTCTCCAGTCTTCCCCAGCTCTCACTCATCTCTCCTGCTGTGCCTGTCTGTCATATTGCACACAAACTGTTCAGATAGAGGGAACTGAGAAGGTTTTAAGCTGCAAATTCAAGAAAAAAACCCCATGGTCGTGGAAAAAACAGAGTGGAGATGACATTTAGAAATATTTTGTCTGAAAAATAGACAAGCAATTTGTTGATATGGAGCATAGGCACGGTTTCCTAGAGGAAAATGTAAAAAGACATCTCTTGGGATTTAAGCTGGTTATGGAGGTAAACTATGCATACAGATATTTAGAGTGAACCCCAAGTCATAAAGGCAGATGTCGCTACCAGAAAATGCCAGAATGCTATATGCATATATATGTCTGTGGCTCTGCTGACATGGGAAGTGCACTGAGCGCCAAACAAGCTGTTGATAGATGCTCAGTTCAACCACGTACAGGAGGTGATGTGACATCATTACTCATAAGTAGTGTCACTATTATTTGAAATCATAGTGTATATCACCTTGAAGATGACTCTCAAAACTTGAGAACAGCCCATAGGGAACAAGCAGGGTTTACTCCCAGGAGAAGGCAGAGCACATTGATGGATGTTCTCTCCTGGAGGCAGCTGCAACAATTGAAGGAGCTGCTGTCCTCTGTTACTGCCTTTATGTTGGTGCTTGCTGCTGAGCTGGTATTGCCTTCTTGCTCTGCTGCTGTGGACACAGCATGGCGTTTCCTTTTTACTATTAGGGATATGGCAGCAGTGAAGAAATGCAAAGTATAGCACAGGCAATAAAGACAATCTGATACAGGAGGTGCAGAGTGCCCAGCATCCATGTGTGATTCCTAATCCCTTTAACATAAGACAGTCCAAGAGACAGTTCCCTCTGTGATCTATGAAAAAGTGTGACTAGAGGATGCAGGTAGAAGAAAGGACCAGCTGGCAAAGGAAAGATACAATTGAGAAACAGTCTTGCTAAGCTAGAAGGTGAGGAGAGGGCAAGCAGAAGTGTGATAGCTGTGGTCATGGAAAAGAGGAGGAAAGCTGCTCCAAAGAAAGCAATATATAATGAAATCTGACAGAAACAAAAGAAAGGACCATTCAAGAGGGAGGGAAGGTTGGCATGAAATGAGGAACAGAAAAGGCTTTGACTCTGTAAGCACTGTTAACAATAACAAAACCATCCCTTTATCTACACCATTTTCAGCACAAATCTAAAACATAGCCCCTTACTAGCTACTGTGAAGAAAATGAACTCTACTCCAGCCAAAATCAGTACATTTTGTTTGGAACAAATGATTCAGGATTGCTCTGCATGGAAAAGGAGGAGGATGGTGGACGGTGTTGAGCTGGAGAGGTTACTCATGGAAATGAAAGCTCAGGCCATCAGGGGAACCTTTACATTCCCAGCTAAGAAGGAAGAAATACTGGTAAGATTTTCATGATGACCATCAGGTAGCTCGGGGAATACAAGATCATGTTTAACTAGAGGTTTTCATGTCCAGAAAAATTCTCTCCATCTGTACAACCAGCCTTCTGGAGGTGAGGTTCAAGCAGCTAATAAAAATAGCATTAAATAGGAAGCTGGGATGAAACACGAAAACCAGATTTCTTCATGAAATAACCAACAAGAGGCAATAGTAACTGAAATTTAGTTTATCATCAAGGAGATGCTTTTAGGGGAGCTACCTGTAAATAGCAATCATAGACTGAGCAATTATGTGTTCATTCAGTTCTTGTTGACAAAGTTAGGGTTATAATACAGACTTTGATTTTTAATAAGACAGACCTCAATAAAGGGATGGAAATAATTAGTAAATTGACTGAACTGAAAGATCAAGGAAGTGGGTGTGAAAGAAGGAAATAATTACTTTAAATCAAAAGTGAAAATATGGCTCAGCATTTGCATTCCAGTAAGCACTCCAAAACGGCCAGGAAAATCTGCAGACTGACGTGAATAGCATCAGTCTCTCCAAGTATAAGACATAGTGGTTTTTATTAGCAAAGGGACGGTGTCTTAGGCTTTTCGCCACTCACTTTTTAATTGAGCTGGGCAATGCTTAGAAAATCTAAAATAAATAGCAGGTTAGTTAGCTACATGAAAAGAAACACAAGCAGGAGAACAGCAGTAATGAGTCTGATGAAGGTCTGTCTAGCCCACTGACTTTAATGTGATTGAGTACTGAGTGCATAAAAGGAGAGAACATCAGAGTCTCTGTCCTCCCAGCTTCCAGTAACCAGAGCTTTTGGGGATCTCCAGAGCCAGAGTTTGCCATAGGCTTGCCATGTTCAGCAGATATTTGTAAACTTACACTGTTTGTCTAGTATATTTTTGACCAATGCAGCAATTTGTAGAAGACTTCTGCAGTTTATCTACTGCAGGAAAAGTAAGTTGTCTGATAATTTTGTCGTTGCCTCCTAATCTGGAGAAATAGTGTAAAAAGACTCATAGTCACTGTCTTCACACAGTGGCAGATGTGTAGATGTCTGTCAGATATCCTCTATCACCTTTTCTCTCTGTTCCCCATGTTGTCTTAATCTATTTGGCTTCTTCTTGCATGATAGTCACATCAGATCATCTTTGCCTGCTTTTGTAGCTCTCTAGTTCATCCATTATAACATGGTGTGACTGAACCTATTTGAGTGTGGGCACATGAAGTCCTTTATTTCAAAAAAAAAATAAAAAAAGCATAAGAGAGCAGGGAATAAACATCCAAAGAACAACTAGAACTAATAAAGTCAAGACAATATGGGTCAAAATGCACTTATAATCTGTAATGCTTCTAACTACACAGGGAGTGGAATTCTGAAAGTTTTGAAACAAGTTAGTGGAAACAAGAAGCTTAGGGTTTTCTTTGGTGTGATGCTGGAGTAACTGCGAAACAACCGTGTGGAATTCTGGAGGTAGGCTCACAAGGCTCAGGAGTCCCTTGTACTGATATGTTGGTGTTTCACAGTCACCACAATCCAGAATTTGCAGGGTGTTTATATCAGTCAGAGGGATATTTTTTCCCCTTCTTGACTTATATCTTCATCTTGGGTTTTAGCCTTTTTTCAGGTGTTCAAGGTATTTTGGCTGCAGAGAGTGACAGGACACCAATCTGGGGTGGAACAATTTGTCTTATAATTGAAGCTCTTAAGCAATAACCAATTCACCTTTTTCTTGTTATTTTTTATTGTTATTCCTCCTTGCCAGACAATCTGCCCTATTAGTAGTGCCATCCACCTGCAGTACAAGTAACACTTGAAATCCCAGAGCTGGGATTGTGAGGAGTGCTTTCATCAAAGCCAGTGGCTTTGCATGTAGGGTACCGCATTTAGGACAGGCGCTGATGGCAGCAGACATAGTGTGTCTTACGTGTCATTGGTTGTGAAAATCATGAGTTACATTCAATACTTCCCCAGCTACAGCAGTATCAAGAAAGAACTTAACAGGGTTTTAAATTCATTATTTTCACAAGCAAACCTTTATGATGGAAGATGGTTATGCTTCCGTTCTTGAGACAAAAGACTGGGACATAGATTCTGTGAGGGTCTGTCTGCATGGGCAACTCAGAACAGTCAGCAGATCAGCTACCACCTTTGCAGAGCTAGCATCGACCACACAGCTGATCGCTCACCCCTCCCCTCCCCGGT
>KL270851.1:0-23818 GCA_000699545.1 Podiceps cristatus
CCCTTCCAACCCAAGCCATTCTATGATTTTAGGATTCTATCATTCTATGACTGAGCAAGACTGTGGTATAAGCTATAAAACACCTCAAGCCTCTCTCAGGACTTCATTTGTGTCTGTCATGGTCTTAATGGCCTGGGCACAGAGTGACTCTGCTTTGTGCTAGCTGTCCTGGTGATCTTTCTGGCTGCCACTGTACCATTTTATCTCTGAAGGGGAGCTTGCAGCAGTCATTTCTCTTAACATCTTTGTCCTTCCATAAACCAGTCACGAGGTATAGTCAGCAAAGAACAGACTTTCACTCTTTGCACCAGGCTTTAGATGAGCTGCACAATCCTCAGTTGTGGGGGAACCAGGACCCACCCAGGCATGTCTATGTTCAAAAATTAGGGCTGAATCCCACCTGTTTGGTATTGTGTCAATCCATCCAAATTCCCTGTGAAGCCCAAACAAGAAGCACTGATATGTCTAATGACTTCATGTCAAAAATGTTCAGCTTTCCCTAAACCTGGAAGCCCCATAAAGACATTGGCTCCATCTAGGAAGGATGTTCATACATTAAAGTGTAACACACAATGAAAAAGAGATTACTGGACAAATAGCTCTGTTAGCTTCTTGCTTTTCAGTGGTTGTGGGTTGTGTGTTTAACAGATTTCTACTCTATTGTCCTACAATTCCCCTCAGTAGGGAGGCTTATTTTAACCAAATGGTCTCCATTTTTACTTGTGTTTCTAAGAGCAAACCATCAGGGCACCAGTGATGTTCTTATGGGTTACGAAGGAGCACTTATAGGTGCAAAGTATCAACATTCCTCTAAAATTAAATTAATTACCGGTTGGGAACAAGGATTACTTTTTCCCTGGTTTGACTAAAATTCCCAGGTCTGCCCTCCAGTTCCCTTCAAAACTGGGAACTCAATCAAAACGGCTAAAGGCATTTCCGCTTGCTATTCAAAACATTGCAAGTCCCCTTTGTCCTTATCATAGGGCTGTTCAATCACTCACTGCCATAGAGGAATGGGCTTGGCTGGGGGACGGGGACAATGCGTGTGCTTCCTTTGACTCAGATCTACTTTCCTTCCCTTTAGAGTCAGTGTAGCACCTTCCATTGCTTAGAGTCCAAAAGTAAAACCTTCTCCACATGGATGCAACAAGAGGGTTGGAGCTAGCAAATGTACTTGCCAAGGTAAAGGGATCTTAGGTTATACTTTCACTGGCTCATCTTTCCTGTCTAAGAGGTCTGTGCCTCATTTTTGCCCTTCTTTGAGAATGATGCATGACTTTTCTATCCTTCCTTTATATTTCAGGTGGCATCTGCTATAGCACATGGGCTGCTGTCACATCCTTTCCTTTTGTTTGAAAAGGATCCATAGCCTATCTCAGCAGATAGCTACACTTTGGCAGGAATATGCTCAAAATACAGTGATGAAGCATAAAGCATACTGGATATCATGGTGTGGAAGGAAAGAAGGGATGCAAAAGAGACATGGAGCTCTGCAGGAATCTGCCAAAAAGCCACTTCAACGCTGGGGAAAACTTTCTTTACAAAGATCAACTAGTTCCTCAGAAAATATACTGATAGTAATACAGACTCAATAGCTGACTGCTCAGTTGTCATTTGTACTTTTGAAAGCCATTTTAAAGTCAGAGGAATTTCAGAAGCAGCTCATCAGTCAATTAACTTAGTCACTTAACCACAAATATGGAGAAATCACAACAAAAATGGTAGAATCCCTAGCAAAAGCAGTTGTTAAAACAGTTCAAGATCTGGACAGAAAAAGCTTGGCCAATTTAGCTTATGTGGCCCAAAACATAGCAGTTGTCTGATCACAGCCTTCGTGAGCAACTCTAGAAAACATGTATGTGAGAACCTTAACTGCAAAGATGGACAGGCCACGGCTATGTACCACATCCCTAGGATAACACACTCTTCTATACTGCAGCCTCAGTCACCAGACCAAACCCTTGGTGGCCCTCACAGCAACTGCAATTTATAGCTGTTAGAAACATATAAAAGCACTTCAAGCTAGAAGTTACATACTTTTACATTCTTACAGTTGGCTCTGGAGTCTTTATATAGTTCATTCAGGAGTTCATCTATATGAGAGATGGAGAAGATTCCCTGTGTGTCCTCTGTGGTCCCCCAGTCCAGAATCCTTCCTTATACTCCTATGTGCAATTGGTGCCTGCAGAGCTTTAAACCTGTTTTGGACAAAAGGTTTCTCTCACTTCTCTTGGAAGATGATTAGAATCTCACAGCTGGATGCCCTTTAATTTTAGCTTATTATTTAGCTTGAGCATACTCATGGTGTTAGCACGAGTCCACAGCCAGGTGTATATGTGGATATGAGCTGGCCCAGCAATGGTCTGACCAGGGAGTGGACAGTGTGTTGGCAAGTGGCTCACAGGAACTCAGCACCTTTAAGACAATTCTGTGGCCGTGTCCATGCAGGAGGAGGAGTTTCCCCCTTTCTTTTCGTCCATGAGACACACACTGAAGGATCCCTGAAATATTAAAATAAACAGAAAGCTTGACTTGCAGAACCTGTCTGCTAAGCCAGGAATCACATTTCTTGCTGCAGTTTCAAACTGTCATCCAAAGACTTGTAAAACATTGACAAAAACCTCTTTGCCCCAGAGCTTTCAACAAAAACAACAGCCCAGTACTTGCACCCATCCCTGAAAGAGCAAATATATTAAAGTCTGTTCCCGCTTCACTCTCCTTGCTTTTACCCCTACAAAAGGAGGAGCTCTGAGCACATTCTCCTTTGTAATTTCAATTCCTTTTCTGTTCTTTCTCTTATAGCTGATTTAAGGATTAGAAGGCCCCAACATGCCAGATGTGGGGGAAGCAAGCTTAATGGATGTAGTAAAAGAAATGTAAGGAAACCCCCTGATCTAAAGGCCCATTTCCTGCTAACTCTCATCACTGCCTGCTTTCAATGAGAAATGCATACTGTCTTGTTCGGCAGAGCACTACTAGCTTGTAAAGTGGGACTGCTCTGGGGCTAGCTTACTACTGCAAGGTGTAGTAGAGTAAAGCACAGGGTGCCCGTGAGATAGAGATCTCTAATGAGATTATAAATGGATCTAAGCAGATATTACATATATACTGGCTATATAAGTTCCCTCCCTCACTGACCTGCTGGCCTGAATAGCCACCACATACGCACACAAGGACAGGGCAGGGTTAGTCTGTGACTCAGCCAGGAGGCCTCTGGCACAGCCAGGAACTGAACCCTGGTCTGAAGGATGACTGTTTATCTTCTGCACAGTAGACATGACTGTTTCTTCACCGTCCTTCTAATAAAATGTCTGGTGCCATCTCTATTGTGAAAAGAGAGGGACTTCCCTAAATGACTTTGTTTGAAAAAAATGTGTGAACAGAGATCATGAAGAATATTCATGGCTAGGGTATGAGCTCCATAATACCAGAAGATTTTTTTTATCCCCTGACAGTTTTTGGTACTAAATAGATACTCAAACGGATGCTGGAAATGTCTTATTGGACTGAGTTTATGCAGGGTTTTCAGATGATGATGTTTTATAGAATATATCCCATAGTCCTTGGTCCTTGAAGAGAAGGTTCAGCTTAAATGCCACCCACAGGAGCCATCAACTCTTATGCTGAAAAAAAGATTAAGTCATTGCCAAAGGAACTTGGTCTTCTCTTCTACACTTTGCCCCTCAGCAATTCTTAGTGGGATTTGAGAAGATATTTGATATGAAAAAGCAATTTAATTCTACATCCAAGAAAGATAACTAACATCATACCACCCTTAGGACCAACAAGTTTCATAACAGCTGCTAGCAGAGTATCCCAGGGTAAGTGTTCAGTGCTTCTAGCAATCCACAGTCAGCCGTCAATTTTGAAACAGGTGTTTGATGAAACAGGGGTATGGTTGGTGATACCAACCATATAGTGAGAGACGGGCTTTCTCCTCCTATGGTTTTCTTAGGAAATACTCTTTTCAGCTGTTTGAACACACAGACCTTGCTCATCTCAGAGGAAGATCAGCAGTGGTAGACAGCATCCTTCTCTTGCCTGCTCACCCAGTGGGACCCAGCTGGGGCTGTTGGATGCCGCTGCAGAGCAGAAGAAGCATTCTAGGTTCTCTCCTTATTGTCAGCCTGGATGGACTTTGAGGGCCAAACTGGAAAGCTGGATACACCCAAATGAGCCCTCCAGTCCTTTTGGTGAGAGAAAAGACTGAAAGGTGCCAGGCAAGTGATAAAGCCTTTCTAAAGCAGCAGAGAGGGAGGGGGCAGCTGGCTGGGCTGCTATGCTGTAGGTGTGATGGGAGACAAAGCCATCCAAAAAAACATCCCATGGAGGCAGGTGGTTCAGACCCTGACAACTCCCTGATGGGTGAACACCTCAGCACCTGGAAATGTTTCCATTTTCTCATGTTCTCCTTTCCTTCTCCTTCTTTCCCCTTCCTTTTCCTTTTCCTGTTCTTTCCTTTTCAAGACTGTGTTGCTAGCCAGGTTTTCCTATAGCTTGGCTGGCTCTGCTTTGAATTCTGTTGAGCTCATTGAACAAAAAGACTCTCACTGCTTGGCAAAGAAGCCTAGAGAGGCTGTGGTTACCTGAGGCCTTTGATCTGGTTCAAAGACCCTGACCCCTATGAAAGCCCAGGGTTTTACTGACCATCGCCAGCTGTTCATTGCTTCCTTTATGCTCAGTTTTCTTAAAATGCAGAGTCCAGGGCTACAACTATCAACAGTTAATATCCCACACTGCAGTAAGATCAGAGCTCTACTTTAGATCTTCTGCTGTACAAAGATCCAGTGTCTATAGAGGTGGTTGGGTGGCTGACACCTTCTCAGGGACTTCTGCCCACATCTGTGTATGATGCTGTGCTCTGCTCAGCCGATGCTGAGACCAAGCATAAGACTTTTCTACCAATGAGTCCAGTGGATGACACCAGGAACTAACCTGGTTTTGGCAATAGGTATAATCCAAACCTTGTCTAGAAACCTTAAAGTTTGACCTTAAAGAGGCAAGAGTGAGAACAACTGGTTTTGCTGTATAGAGGAGAAATATTTACATTGGTCAAATAAGGCCAACAGTCTCTACCTCAGTGGTAGGAGCAGTGAAAGATGAGAACTGGGTTGGATTTCAGCTGTAGAGCTGCAGTAATGGCTTTAATGGGAAACCTTGGGGATGTTCACATTCAGTTCAAGAGAGAGGACTGCCCATACAAGCCCCAAGGACTGAAGAGGCCAGAAAAGCACAGAGTTAACATCTCAATAACTCACAGAGGAGGTGACAGAGAGATGGTGGGACAGAGGAGAACATAAAATTATAAGCTTTTATTAGGTGCAGATGATAACAAACGCACTTAGAAATTGCTGTGTTTGGCGGCCCAGGAAAACTGACTCCAGAACTCGCACCAGGGGAAATGAGCTCTCGAAACTGTAAAGCTCAAGATCTTTGCTGAGAATGTAAGTCAGCTCTTTCTTTATTGAATGCTTCAGGAGATCAAGTGAGAGAATGTGTTTCACCTGAATCAGCAAATCATGGCTAAGTCATTGCCTGGGCTCATCTATACACACAGCAAGAGTATCTGTCTGGCTCACTGGCCTCCCTAAGTGCTGGCTGAATGGTTTGCAGCTCTTCCACAGCCACAAGTGTTGGAAGCGAGGTGTGAGCTGCACTACTGAAATTGCCAGCTGACAACTTCCAGGGGATCTTGGGAAGCTCCCTGCAGCCTGTTCCCTCTCACACTCTCTGACTCCCATGACCTCTCCACAGATGTGTAAATGGCACCTGAGAGGCCTGTGTGCAGAGCTGGTAATTTGTCCTCACCCAGTCTATCCCCCACCGGTATGCAGAAACATGCTTGGTGTGAGAAATGTGTCCTTGGCACAAAGCCAGGGCCCAAACAGACAAAGAAATAATGTTTACCCCCAGGGCCTTTCTGACAAACAATAAAAAAGCAATAGAGTCAAGATAGATTACGCGTCAGCTAAAATATTACCTCTTCCTGCCAATTCTTATAAAAGAAGGCAAAGTTGCTCTTCATGCTGAACTAAAACTTCTGTTAAAATACTCAAGGAAAATAATCATTTAGACAGCATCTTTCTTTCTAGTCAGTGACATTAATATTCTTGTTAAATCTTTATTGTGACAGTCTGCTTTATGGGATGCAACAGGCAGCTTGCTTTGTTTAAATACAGAGTCCCACAAAGGACTAGAGGACTTACAGCCCGAGTTGAATGGTCTGGTGATAACATCAGGTAGTCAAGCTCTTTGAAAGCAGCGGAATGGCCTAAGTCCACCTCTGGCAGGTACAGAAAGCAGTTTTAGGTTGGTTGTTGGCTTCTGCCTGCGTATAACCCAGTCTCAAAGGCATCAAGGAAACCATTGCCGCTTGGGCATCAGAGCGTATGATAAGTGGGATCCCCAGGCTGCCTTCACCTGAGCCAGCAAACAGCATGCCAGCTACTAACTGGATTCCTGTGCTCACCTGAATGGGTTCTAACCACAAGGAGATGAATAGACACTGTGTGAATATTTTATTCAATAAACTTGGCTCTGCTGTTGTGTGGAGGGTGAGGCATGTGATTTATTACTTACAAGAATTTGGACAGCCCCTGGCTTAACGTGAAAACACTGGCAAGTGTCAGGAAATTCATGAACTTCACACACATGATTATCGATGACTTTTATTAGCAAACAATTCTGGATATCCTCCCTTTTAAAACAATGCCACTGGCTCAGCAGAGCAAAACACCATGAGGGACTAAGGTGGCAAATCATACGCCATCATTCTCAAATAACCTGTAGTCAGAGATTTGTCTGGGTAACATTAGCAAGAGGCAAAGGTTCTGCTTAGGAACAGATTAAGAAAGGGATTACACTTCTGCAAAGCTTAGGTAAATGTTCAACCACCTATAGCGGTGTTCAACACAAACACAAAGTCGCATCAAGCCATAACTCTCCATTCACTGTGATGAGCATCGCCCAGGGTCTCTGTGGATGTCTGTGCCATGGCATGAGCTGACAAAGGAGAATCATGCCTTTTTTCAGTGAAAAATATGATCAGACAGATAAGCTTGAGATAGCTTCCTTGGCTTGGCAAACCTAAAACTTCCTGTTACAGAAAACTACTCTCTGCACTCAACAGAACCCATGTTGGTTACCGGAAGAAAGTAAATGTTTCTGTGAGTCAGTCAGATCCCACTTACAGCCCTCCATACTTGTCTGAACCCACAGATCTGGCAGCGAGACAAAATGCTTACTCACAAGCATCTGTACCTGAAATAAGGGTTTGAAGTGGCATATATAAAGTATTTACTGCATAAAGTAGGATCTATTTCAATGAAGACAATTGAAGCATGGAGTCCTGGCTCTCCCAAAGCCCACGGATGGAGCTTGCACAGTGGAGATCAGATAATACAACATCATGCTGTGTACAGACATGGGATATTAAGTTCTGCAGAAAGGACCAACTCATTCTGCATGAGAGCTGAGCACTTGCTGGTGTCCCACTTTGGAGTTAAGAGATCATTCAGATCTTTTAATTAAGTACTTAAACATACGTTTAATCAAAGCTATTCAAGGACAAAGTGCAATGTAAACTAAACCCCCTCCAGTTTAATGGTGCTTAAAAGTGCAGTTAGTTTGGGCTATTAACACAACCACTCTTACCCTGGGTAAGAGGGAAACTGAAAACTGCCTTTCAAAGTAAGAATAGAAATGGAAAACTAAGAAACGTATCCAGACATAATGAACCTCATGATAGCGAAGTATGACCAGTCCCTCAGTCAGGAAGCACTCATAAATACCTGCTTCTGTTCTGAATTAGAAAAGAAAGGAAAATGGTGTATTTATGTCTTTCAGTGATAATGACATCCTCTCTGATCCATCAGAAACCAGGCAGAACTTTCAACAGGAAGCAGTCAAGTGCTTGAAGATCTGCAGAATTGGGAGCTCTATTACCTGCTACTGTTGGTTTTAAGGAAATTTTGGAACATGAGGGAAATTCCATGAGGCTGAAAAGAATTGCAAGTTGCGCCAAGATTTGAACAGGCGTAGATGGGAAACCCCAGGTGATATTAGGTCAGTTAATCTGATATTTATTCTGGGTCCAGTTGTGGAAAGACTGATACTGGATACAAGCAATGAAGAATTTAAAGGTAGCATATTTCATGCCAGTCAGTGTAGTTTTGTGGAAAACAGGTTTTGCCAAACTAACGTTCTATTGTTTTTTGATGGAATTACAAGCTTCATTAATAAAAATACTTGTGTTGATATAATACAGAGAGTTTCCTGTAAGGCATAAGGTTCGTCTGCAAAATATTCTGATAAAAATAGTAAGCACTCTACAAAGTAGTGTAGCATTTCTTAAGTTGATTACAATTAGGGAACTGACAGAACACAAAATAGATGTAAATGAGGAACTGCGATGAAATGGGGCTGGTTCTGGTGGTGTCCTAGCGGGCACTGCTCTTGACCAAATACTAGCCAGTTTCTTTCTTAAGGATATCGAACTGAATGCAAATTTAAGTAGGGATAAGACCCAGAACTGGCTCAACAAGTGAATGTGGTAGTTGGTAAGAAGGACAAAGAGCAGCTCCATAGACTGCTGAGGAGCTCTGGCTCGTTTGATCAGTATGCACTTGAATTTGACCAAATGAAAAAAACAGACAGACAGTGTGAAAACTGGATGTCCTATTTTTAAGATGTGAAGCCCTAAAATCATTAAAAAGGACCTGGGGAGCACAAAAGCATCAGCACAAAACTATGGCTAAGAGCATTTGAAATCATAAAGAAGAAACTATCAGGGGGAGATGAAAATGATATTGTCTTTGCCTGAGGAATTAATGAGACCACTGCAAGAATATTCTGTCCTGCTCTTGGATCTACTCTTCAAAAGGGTGTGGAAAAAATTGGGATGCACTCAAAAATGTATATCTACATGAGACAAGGTTTGGAAACTACACCAGATAATAAAAGGCTTATGGACATAATCTATGTAGTTTATTGAGGAGAAGCTGAGAACAGACTTTGAGGAAAGCTGCAACATTTTCTGTGTTCATTTTCACTTGGAGTGAAACCAAGTTTTAAAACCTGACATCTTTCATGAAATGGATCTCCTGCTCTCTGAGCTGTTCTCATCACAGAGATCCTAAACTCTAATGAATCCTATGCCAAGGGTAACATGAAGCTGAATTTTAACTGGAGATTGATTACATTTCTTTCTAGGCAAATCATTTGCTGGTGCATGCAGCTACAGAATTACACACCCCGATGTCATGAACAATTTCTCCTTGCACCCAAAGAGGCCATGTGGCTGAGAAGTGGTTAGAGAAGGCGAGGACTAAGCTGGGAGCATCCTGGGCTCTAATCCCACCTAAGCCCCTGCCCAACATTTTGAACCTCAGCAAGTCATTTAACCCCCTCAGCCTCCAGTCCAGCTGTAGAACTGTGCAAAAATAAAGAACTTGCTGAAAAACAGATGTTGCATCTCGGCTGAGCTTTACATTTCTAAAAAGTAACTCAATGAAAACACCTGCTGGGGAATGCAGGCAAGTGGATGGATGGAGACTGTTGCAAATACTGTAAAGTCACACTTTTCACATGGATTCTTAGGGATAAGTGGGAGAGGCTTTTCCCTGATGATCAGTTCATCCCAGTAGCATCCCCAGCATCAAATGCCCAGTGACAGCACATACAGTGCTGCCAGCAGCCAGATTGGAATTTTGTCGATTGGCAGCCTGGGCAGTCCCACTGCCCCAAGTAGAGGTGGCAGGCGGTAGGTAGGTGCTTCCTTCCTACCATCTGGTTTGGAGCAGACCAGCAACCCCTGCCACTGGAAAGCGCTCTGTTTCAGTTCATATTTATTCATGTGCTTGTTTTTCTTGTTTGGTGAATGTTGCATGTCAATGTTTAGTCATTGCTGTGGAAACAGCAACACACATGCAAAGGGAAAGGGAAAAAAAAAAAAGGAGGGAAAGAACAGAAAACAGTATTTTAAGGCACAGCCAATTTGGCTGTGTTTGTCCATTTGACTCTGGAATGTGAGTTCGTTTTGCCCATGTGTCTGCAAAGGGAAACAGGAATTGAAAAGGGAAGTGGTACCAAACTGTTTACTTGAAACTATGGGCAAGAGCAGGAGCCAGACCGTCTGGGAATCCCATCAGGCATCCTCTCTGCGTGCATAGCTCCCTGGAATAGCTGCCCAGGGTCAAAGCTGCAGCAGAGCTGTTGCGTTTTCAACCACCTCCCCTTTTCTCCAGGGCTTAGGGGGTAGCCTGACCTCCTCTTGGAGGAGTTCCCTTCCTGATGTTAGGGTCTTGGGCAGGCTGGATTGGAGCTGAGGGTGGGCAGTGAGGACCAGAGAAATGTACAGGAATCTGAGGCTCACTAGGTTGGACGTGGAAGAATACAGTGCCTCTCACTCAGAGATACAGCTCCTCTCCACAGCTCCTCTGCTTTCGGGTGGGTGATACCTGCAGGGGTGAACTGGTGTAATGCACAGACTTCCTAAGTTAGCTGCTGGAGGCCAATACAGAGGAGGTGTGACCATTAGCATCAGCTTATGTGTCTGCCCTACCCTGCTTCAATGCACAAGATGCTTGTGGGCTGTGCATCTCCTGGGAGTATTTCTGATCAAAGCTCTGTAACTGAGCGGTGCTGGAGGGATCTCTCCATCCATCAACAGCAAAGAGGCAACGAAGCTTTGGAGCTACTGATCTCCCCATTCATATGAAACTTACATTGAAAAAGCAGTGACAACAAAAAGACTTTTGCTGATAAGACCTATGAAACACTGGTGGCAAATGAAGTTTCAGTGAGTAATATAAAAAATTGCCCTGCATTTTTAAAAATTCATTTAAATTGATGCTAATAATATGTACCTGTTGCATAAGAAAACCTGAATGACATTGGGAAAATACTGAATTTTAATTACAAGAAAGGATGTGGGAAAACTCCATAAGTTTTATATTTGAGTTGTATTTGCTTTGAAAAAAAAAATGGGGTGAATGTGATCTCCAAGGAATATCGTTTGCTTTATGTATACCAGCAAATTAGAGGAAATCTTTGTTGTTGAAAGTGGAAGGGGAGTATCTAGCTGGGATTTGGAGGAAGAGCCATCAATGCAGTGAAGAGGGGTTATTATCTGATGCACTTGGCAATGGGTACATCCTGAATAAAGATACAGGGATGTGTGTGCAGAGACCTGAGGAAAAGTCTAACCTGAAAGAAAGGTCAGCTTGTGCTGCCAGTTAGGGCTGCAGGGTTTGTTCTGCTCAGGCTTTAGTCTTTCAGTATGACATTGCCCTTTGACAAAAAATGCCGAGTCTCAGTGAAACCCAGGAAAAAGGGGAGACTG
Source organism: Podiceps cristatus (assembly GCA_000699545.1). Lineage (NCBI taxonomy): Eukaryota > Metazoa > Chordata > Aves > Podicipediformes > Podicipedidae > Podiceps > Podiceps cristatus. The sequence continues at coordinate 11,342 of KL270851.1, forward strand.
TGATACTCCCCCAGGCTTTGGCAACAGTTACAGAAAATGTGTGTGTGTGTGTGTGTGTGTTTAGATACTTGATTGCAAAAGAAAAATGGCATTAAGTTGGCACAAGAAAGGAATTTTATACCTGTCAGTTTCTGCACAGGTCTCTAAATGGCAGAAACTTTCAACTTCTGCCAGAAAAGCATCAGGGTTCCCAGATACAAAGCCAGAAAAATGATGTCTCCAGACCAAATACAAGAATTTGATTTTGATTTCAATACAGTCACTCTGGATGTAAGAGCCAAATAAGTTTGCAGAGACCTGATACACTCTAAAATGTAAATAATTCTTGGTATGGACAGTCAGTAGCATATAAACGCCACCAACATAAGCCACTTTAGGAGATATACCTAAAACCTACATTGACTTATAATCCCTGATGTTTGGGAAAAATCTGATTTGACCTCTCAGGAGCTAGAATGTTGGAACTGGAGGCCAAGTGTCATTAAGCACAAGGCAAAGTCATCTGCAGTTTTGTCCTTGCCGTGCAAGTGCTCTCCAGATTCATACAATGGTATTTGTGTGTTTTCTGCCTTCTCACATGGGAAAGGACTAGCCTCCCTGTTTGGGCTAAGTGTGGGATGCAAACCCCAGTCATCATCAAAGCTGGCCTGTTGGCTCCAGCCCAGCAGCACACGAGGCCTTTGATGCAAGGTCCTGGAGTGGCCTAGTGCCAAGAAGGAAGACATAAACCTGTCCTGCAGCAGATGTGTGGTGGGATGCCCTTTACATGGCTTCATTTTGAATTCCATTGCAATAACTCAGGATTGACCCAAATCCTCAAGTCCTTCCACAATTCAACAATTAGAGATAATTAAAGATAATCTTTACTCGGTGCCAAGCCACTTACAAGTCTTTCTAGGATTCAAATTAGCACTGCTGGGTCCCACCTCTAAGGACATGTGTGGCTCAGGATCCAGGCAGATATCTAGGATTGCCAGTCACCATGTCTGCTCTCCAATTTCCATTAAGAAACTGCAGCTTTTTGGTTTCTGTGCCATGTTCCCATCCAGACCAACGATATCCTTTCTTGGAGAGGGTGTGTAACTTGTGCCAGGTCTGCACTGTGAATGTTGAGTACATGCAATCCCTTTTGAATCACAGGAAGTATGTAGGCTTTGGAGATTATCAGCCCATTATTAACATTTCAGAAAAATATAAAGTGGTTTCCGCTTTATCTGTTTACTCTGTGGCTGATAAAATATTAACATTTTTTAACCTCCACTGAATAATCCCTGGTCCCCATATTCCCAGGCAATATAGTGTGTGGCTTAAATGGATCACCCCAAATGAAGCTGTTTCTCTTGGCTACTGTCATACAGGAAGGTGGTGAGAAAAAGGTTGTTTGCACAGGATTTAAGCATTTAAAAAAAAAAAATTATGAAAACGTGATGCTGAGGAAAATATCAGGCAAGTAGTAAAAGTGCTTTGCATATGCGCAGCTGTTTCCTGAACATTTCTTTCTATTGCAGGGGCACTTGGTTTACAGGAAATTCTAGTTTATGTACAATGCCAGTCTCCCCAGAAAATGGGCTCTGGGCTCAGCTGTACTGATCTGCTTTGTGCAACTGGTGGTGCCGGTGATTTCACCACCTGCACACCCACAGGCAGCCAGGACTGTTTTGATTTGATCCTAAATGGTTTGTAGGAAACGGTAGTAAATTCATCTCCATTTGTTTTCTAGAGGGCTGTTATTTCTCATGGTTAGTTTTAGACCTGCTCAGGTTAAATATTGGTCCAGATATAACTTAGCACCTAAGCTCTCTGGGCAAGCGGCTGGCTCTAGGCTTGTGCTGTGCATGACACAGATTCGTGCTGTTTGGTGGAAGCTTCAGTGGAAAGAAGCAAAACTGCAAATCTACAAGCTGATGCACTAGCACAGGCTGAAGGTCTCACATCAGCCTTCTCTCTACATCCAGAATTTGTACCAAGTTTAAGGGACCCAAGAAATTAATTATTTCTACCAGCTAAAACTTTTGGGCTGTTTTCTCAAGTTTAGAATAGTGACAACAGGAGACAAGTACAGACTCCAGCAGGCCCAAATAAACTTCATAAGTTTAGCATTTTCTGTTGGATGGAAAGCCTAACATACTCTGAGCACTGGTGTGGCTCATCAGGGGAGAAATCACATGTCAGACTCAGCCATGTTCAGTTCTCATCCAGAGGTGTTGGGAGCAAGACAAGTGCGAGCAGGGTTAGCTGGAGTTCCCGTTCTGCTGAGTTGGCAGAAAGCCTTGTAGCAGCAGATGCAGGGGGACTGAGATGATAAATGGACTTTGGAAAGCAACCCAAACATGTACATACAAATTAGTATTTAACATACAGTTGCTATTTGCAAATTATCCCCTTGTGATTTAGCTCTTGAATGAAAGCAACTGTGTTAGCTGAACAAACAGTAGCAGAGGGAGTTACAAAAATGCACCTATACTCCCACCCACAGCCGTACCCTGGCGAGTCCATATGCCAACCCTGCATACGCATTCACAGGAGGCACACAAACCCCTTCCCAAGCATGCTGTGAGAGCCACCCAGCCGTGGGCTCTTCTCCCAGTCAACCAGGCACTGCAAGCCACACAAGCTGCCCTCGCAAGCCACTAGTCCCTGAAACAGGGCCCCGGACTGTGAGGAAGGGGCTGATGGCAAGTCGCATTGTCAGCATGCAGGTCACTGGTCAAAGGGAGACAGGCTGCTGGGCGTTTTGCCAGGTGCTTTGGCAGGTCGCTAGCCCAGGTTTTTAATGGGAAGAGATGTCATTGCAATACATGAATCATAAATAATTTGACGTCAAACGGAACAAGCCACGGTGGCCCAACACCTGAGCACTTGCCTCAACATCCGGAGTGACGCAGCGAGCTTGACATAGCAGGCCACACTTTGACATGTCTTGTGAGCCTCTCAAAACCCCGTAACTCCTCCAGACCTCAACAGTCAAAACCAGACCTTCCCAGCCTGGTCTGAGAGTACGTGTGCTGAGAGCTTGCACTGCCCCTGGGCCTGTAGGAGGGACGGTGGCAGAGGTGAGGCAGTCAAGGCTGGGCAGCACAGCGAGCATCCTCCATGCACGCTCGTGGTGCAGCCAACTAGTTAGCCTGCAAGGTGCTGGATAGCACGTCCCAGCTAAGGAGCCTGCTTGCATTCAGCAAATATGAAGAGCTGGTGAATAGATGCCTCCTGCCATTGCTCTGGGCACTGTGTGCTCAGGGCTGTGCAGGGCAGGCAGCCCACGTGTCTGAGTGCCCAGACAAGGGCTGCCTGGACTGCACTCTGCAGGGACCTACTGGGAGCAGCACAGCTCCCCCTGACCCCACGGCAGGGCTGGAGGGCAGGTACCAGAAAGGTGGTGTTACGCAGCGGCCCACATTTTGCAGGTCAGGTCTTTCCCAGCCAAAAAAAGAGGAAAAGGATGACATTTCAAAATAGTTTCCCTTCCCTTTGGAGGGAGAAGTCAGAGGTAGAGCCAAGCAGCTGCTACTATGCATGATTTAAGGAGATAAGAAGCAGCAGCAAGAGGGAGAGACTGGGATTTATAGTATCAACCCTAAAAATAGCTGTTTAGAGAAAGCCTAAGCCTGGCAAAACCTCACTGGGAGTTACCCCATACACAACCGCTCAGCTCAACAGATGGCATCTAGGTGGGGAAGATTTGGCTTTGAAGAGTTTGTCTCTACCATCACCACTTTAACTTAAGGTACCACTTTACACTTGAGGTCAAAGTGGTTCAATCCCTTGTGTGGATGTCCCTGGGAGACAGGTCACACCAAAATACACTGAAACAGAGCTGTCAAGACGGCAGCTCGCACTAGTTTATAAAAAGAAAGTTCAACTGAAGCCAATATAACTTCCTCTTTGAGCATCTCTGAGCAGGGAAGTGACTTGCCCAAGCAGGTTGGTGGCAGACATTAGCATGGAGAGGGGCTCTCCAGGGTGCATTTACAGCCAAACCTGAATGACATGCCCAAGTTGGCAACCGGGCCTGGGAAGATCATCTGCATGTTGAGTCTAGTCCTCTGCAATCGCAGACAACCGTGTCATATAAATCCATTTAACTTTGCTAACTATGCTGCTCATCTCTTCAAACCTACCAGGAGTGTTTTTAGACCCTCTCTTGTCTGCTGGCGTCTTCTTTGCTTTCCTTGCCAAAATGAAAGTCCCCAGGGCAGTGCGACCAATAAACACACATTCCATACCCAATCAGGAAAACTTGTCTGCTCTGAGAAAAGAAATATAAAGACAAACCCTAATGAGAGTGAGATCAATACTTATCAGTAAGCTGTCAGCCCTTCTGATGGAGATAAGCTTTCTACTTGCATTTGCACTGAATGTTATCCCCACACATACAAAGACCCCGGTGCTGCTGAACAGGTATGTATTCTGTATTCTCTGCTGTGAGGAGAAATGTGGTTTTATAAAGTATCTGGTTGTATAAGAAGTTGTATGGAAGTTGATTTGATGCCTAAGAAAAAATACTTTTCTGTTTTCTTTAGAATCTTTCTTCGATTTTTTTTTAATTAATTTTTTTCTAGTGATGGGAGAGGGACAGATACTTTTTCAGGGAAATTTTGATGGTAAAAAAAAAAAAAAAAGAGAAGATGTTGTCTCTAGGGATTTCCAGGTAGAGGGAAAAAAATATTTTCCACTAAAGGAATATGTATGTAAGATGTTTCATCAATTCCATGTTTGGTTGTCTCTCCCTCTTCACTCACTTATGATGATGAGCATCATGTAGTCCCAGTTTGTGCACTGGACTGGCCTGGCTCCGAAGCCATGTCCTGCCCAGTTCAGGCAGAGCCTGTGAGACTGTGCCAGGCATGGCTGCACGCCTCAAACTCCCTGCTGGCAGCAGCAGAGACGTGCTCATAATGCTGGTTTTGCTCAGACAGTCCACATGCTGTTTCTAATAAAACCTGATCTCATTCCTTTTGATGCAGACGACAGGAACTGGTCCTGGTTTAAGTCACCCTGCTGGAGAGGGCACACTACAACCAGCCTACGATAATACTGTGGAACTGGAGAGAGGGACTCAGGAAGCAATAAATCAACCGTGCTGAGTTATGACATTGGTGACAAAGGAATGGTTTCTCCTCCAACAACCCCTGCTGAAGGTATTTGGTCTTTGAAGGCACTGTAGGGGCTGGGCTGGCAGGCCCTGCAGCAGAGCAAAGGGTGTTTATTTGTCCTATATGCACTCTAGAAACAACCGGTGCCACTGTGGATGGTTTACATGCAAGCCTAATAAACAGCGTCAATAACACTGAAGAATTCATTACTTTGGTAACACTTTGAGGCCCCACTGAAAGTCTGTATGTTGCTACACTAGGATTACACAGTCTCCTAATAGGAACTGATTCACCCCTATGCAGGGAAGATGGATGAAGAGCAAGGGAGGCAGCCAGGGCAGACAGCAGTGGAAAGACGTTCCAGGTCACACAGCAGTTTCTTGGTTCATCAGTCCTGGTTCAGCATATTACTCACTTCTCCACACTAACTTCTCTATCATTATTCACACTTATGAAAGTATCTGTTTTTGAAGTGTCTTAAATATTATTTGACCATTAAGTCCCATGATGGAGTAGAGACAAGAAGAGTGAGATGCAGGGAAGCCAGGTCCAGTGTCCTGAAAAGCTATGGCTGGTAGAAATGGCCACTCTAGGAAATGTGTTCCCACAGGAGCCGCAAGGCTAGTGCTTGGCTAGGCACCGCTGTCTGAGCTTCAAATACATTTTGGGCAAACACATCTAACCCACATAATTTTCCACTACAGCCTCACAGTACTTCCAAGAGGGAAGTGTTGTGACAGCAGTAACTTGTCACCCATTGACTGGCCAGGGAAAGGAACTAGGTTGCCAGGCATATGTTCTACTTGATAAATTACCTTCCTACCCCAATTAAGTAACAAGATGCCCACATAGTGCTATGTGGCATCAGACTTATCCACACAAGGAGTTTGCAACCAGAATGAGAGTCATCTAGGTGGAAAAGCTGCATCAGGGAGCGAAGGTGGACAGGCTAGTTTGCCTGCATATGGACACAGATCTGTGTGGCTTCTAGGAACAAAGCGTGGAGAGTTCAGGGTGATTTCCTCTGTGCTGCCCTTACTGGAAAGCTGAAGGGTCTTGGCCAATGTAATACCAGTGCTGAACCTGCTCACCCTGGGCCAGGCTGTACAGAGCACGGCTCCCTCCAGAGGCAAAGCCTGGGGTAATACACCGTTTGTCTATGGACTCCAAAACAAATAACTAAGCATGTGTCTTGAACTCAGCTTGTAAAAATGCCATGTCCCCTTGTTTACAAGAGATTTCTCTGTGATATTTGCTCAGACAGAAGGTAAAGTCACACCAGTGAAACAAACAAGAAAGGAGATGGAAGTGACACAAAGCGATGAAGATTAAGGTCCCAATCATCACAGGAGAATGGAAGCTGTCGGATATGGTCACATCACCTCCCTCCCTCTCCACCATGCATCAAGTTATTTGTGTCTGAGGAAAGCAGCCATTTTAACAAACGGAGCCTCCCAGGGAAGCCTGGTCTCAGCCCACAGTGTGAGATGTGATCTCTTGGTCATACAGGTTCCTCTTGTGGAGCCAGGACAGGATATGTCTTGTCTACCCTGGAAGAGGAGTGCAAATCTATGCACAGCACACTAGAGCTGGGAGGACCTCCAGCGCCCTGCACAGCCTTTGGAGAGAGATGGATGGTGCTGGTCTCCTGGGAAAGGTGGCAGCTTCTGCACCTACAAGGGGGAGCTGACCAGAGCCTGGCGAGGCTCTGCAGAGCACTATGGCAGGAACAGGAATGCTTTTCACTCTTCCGCCACTGGGAAGTGAGTTGTGGATTCCCCACTTTGCTCCTAGCTGCTCCACAGACAATTCATTAATTGAATATGTTCAACACCATAGAGAAAATGGAGGGGTGACGTAAACCCCAGTGTGGGTTACACGTTGGGTGCATGTTAGTCAGAAAACAGGTGTTAGTGGCAAAGTGCTATGATTTGGCATGTGGCAGATATGCAGTGTGTAACTGACCCCAGCTGGCATTCTGCGGGAGCCCTGGAGGGCACAGAGATGGCTGCAGGTGGAGGCGGAGGGCTGCGGGGCGATGCCACACTTTATATACTCTTTGTTTAGTGCTCTTCCTGTAGTACACGGCATCCCAGTGGGTGTGGGAGAGCTTCACACACCCACTGAATGCCAAACCCCAGATACCCTCACAGCAGCTGTTTCCTGACTAACTTATCCCAGGGTGTAACTGATATTGCAGCTTTGCCTTCCACACAAAGGGATGAGGGTCAAGATGTGGGGAGACTGAGGGAATCAGACCTGTAACTTGGAATATCACCATGTTTCCCAGGTAGGTTTGCTCTGAGATCCATAGGTGAAAGGCCAGACTCTTGGCTATCAAACTGACTTGTTTCACAGGCTCCAGTGAGCCGCAGCCTGTTGGGCAGATCCTAAAGAGCTTATTCTCCTGGGATAAAAGGAGAGACACTGAACTGAATTCAGCATGAAGATGACACAGATGTGTACGAAAGCTGGGCAGGTACTTCTCTCAGTTACACCACTTTGAAGCTTGTGCAGCAATGTCCATGTCACTAGGAGTGGGCAAAACATAAATATGGGTCTCAAACCTGATGTATTTGGGTCAGACAATGCCTGCGCAAAACACATGGCACCTCTTACAGGCACAGAGTATGCCCTGCTCGAGCACAGCAAGGCTACTTTAACTGTCCTCCTCTGCCCAGAACACTGAATTTCCCATGCTCTGTTTGTCCTGGGTCTGTACCTGAGGTCTGAACTGCTGAAGCCTACATAAACAGCTCCCTTTGGAATGAACCTTGCCTTCCATCTCCACCTGCACAGCAGATTGATCCTATTAGGGTCTCAGTAACTATCCATAATGTTATGTGCTACATATGAAACCTGGTTCCATTGATTCAGGATAAATAATTTTAAAAGCAAGCACATGGGCAGGCAAAGAAGTAGAAGAGTCATCTCTATCCCTCAGGAACTGCTGGCTCCTGTCCATGGGATTTTCACGGAGCACTTTCATCTCATTAAAATTCTGTTTTTTCATGAGCCATGAAATGATTTTTCGTGCATGGAAAGGGTTCATAAGTGCTCTTAGCTCTGAACAAAGAAAACCACTGAGGATGGCTCGGAGAAGATGATGCTACACCTGGCTCCAGACAGAAAAAAGGGAGTGAGAACAAAGCCACCAACTCTGTGGTACTGACAAGGGAGATGCTAGAAACACCAATCCCAAAGGCAGGATTCAGGGTCACCAGACAGGCATCACTTATGGCTCCCAGCTCTGGCTGACACTGAGTCTGAGGAGGAGCAGCAGCTTGTTTCCCAAAATGAGAGCCTGTCATTTGCCTCCTTCTTCACTAGCACTTTTCGATGAGACCCCTGAGGAGGAAGCACACCCAGCCTCACCACTCAGCAGGGTGAGAGCTCATCTCCTCCTTGGGGTGCACCTTGTACCTGGCTCCAAGCCCCCTTCATGTCCCCTTGTGCTGGGGGCTTGCAGTAGTGTTGGACACAAACAGCTCCCAGTGCCCCAGACTCAAAGTTTCTCTCCATCCCTTTCAGCCGTCTCCTTCACAGAGCCAAGGCCCCCTTGCAGTACCTTGGAGCTGCAAAACTCTCTTGGCAGAGTTTGCCCTTCAGCTGCTGGGGCTCCAGGAGTCTTCAGCCCTCTGGAAAAAGGAGTTTAACTACTGCTAATTTGGAGAAGGCATGGGCTGGAGGAATGCCTCTTCCCTAACCCTGCTCAAAAGGAGGATGCTGATGCCTGCTCTTCTGTCCTGCCTGCCAGCCCAATGCAGGCTGCAGGCCACAGGACCTGTCAGTCCTCCTCCAGTCCCTTGTCAGCAGGTTGGTCCATCACTCAGCCTTCAGCGCCCTGCCACCTTGCTCAAGTTGTGTGTTTTCACACCCGCAAATCTGTTCCTAGCAAAATATTTGAACAGCTCCTTCTCAAAACACCAGGAGATTAATATGAGGCACGTGTAGTACTGTGGAGACACCTATCCTAGCACAAGGAGATGAGGAAGGTGCAGTGAGTCCCCCACTACAAGTAGATGCCTCTCTATTTTTCCAAGCAGCTATGGCCAGCATGTATCTACCAGCTGCCACTCAGGAGATCTTAACGTTGCAAATATCCATCAGCTGGATTGGACCCATCCCCCAGCCTGTGAGCCTGTCTTTATAGGTGCAGATGGGAGCAGTCCCCAGTAGGTGACGGAAGGGCTGCTCTGCGCAGTCCCCTCCGCAGCCCACGCAGAGAGCTGTGTGCTGTGCGCACGCCTGTCTGCGGCTGCTCTGTCCCTCTTCCAGCTCTTTGCTCCCTCCTTTTGTCTTTTCCTTTCTGAGGGTGTTGATGTTGGATTAAGAAACACTTCTGATCGGCGTGTAATAAATGAAGCACAATGTTTTAGCGCCAAGAAACTTTGGAGAGACTCACGCAAGGCTAGAATTTGGCTTTCATTCCAAAAGCCAGACTGCGGAAAAAACCCCTTTGAGATCACTTTACTGTTACCTAGTTCTTCCCACCCTTTGGCAGGAGGTTACAGAGCCAGAAAGTGTCAATTTACTCTCACTATTGGGGCAAGAACATCCCTGGTACAAATTTATTGCTCTTAATAGGGCTGGGCCTTTAATTCCTAGCACATACTTGCGAAGAATTTTGGCTTGTCACTGAGGAGTAGGAATTATTTTCCTCTCTACAGGTAGAGGCAGGTCCTCCTTTGGCTGAGGGCTCTGCACATCCCGAGAGGAGCATTATTGCAGTGCTCCCATAAAGGGGATTTGGAAACCCCATAAGCACCTGCCTGTGCTGAAAGCCAGAAGCAGAGTGGCTGCTGTTTAGCACATGGGATTTTTTTTCTTATTCCTTCCCCCTTTTTTATTGCTCTGCTACTAGTTGAAGTGCTACTGTGCGATCAATCTGCTTCCAGTCCCCTGGGGAATTGGACAACGGAGTAAAGGGCTCCTATAATGAAGACAGGGCACTTCTGCTATTAAAGTCACTAACAGCTGAAGCTAGGACTAAGGTTTCACAGCAGATTTTACGACTTATTCCCATTTGTAAAGGAATCTGCTTTAAATGCTGGTCAGGCTCAGCTGGCTGGGGTTTCTGCCATGCTTTTCTGCACACAGTGCTGATGTTCCCACTGCTGCAAAAGCTGCTGCTGGTGGTTCCCACTTACTGATCGAGGAAGTGGCCACCAATAATGGCAGTCTATTGCGTGTTATTCCCTGAGAGAGGCTTGCTGGCAACTGGAAGGAATCTGCCTCCTGCATTCCAGCTAACTCAGTGTCTATAGGATGAATTTGGGCTGAATACAGATCTTTTCAGATAACAAAAACATGTTATCATGCCCCACATGTAGCAAAAATCAGACTGAATGAAAGCAAAGAGCAGAGATGAGCACACTGCCAGCATGTGCCAAAAATCCCACCAGCCTGTTGGCATGTCACTTGCCACCCACTGCAGTGTCCCTGGCAGAGCAGTCTGAGAGAGATGAAGAGATGTCTCCAAGCGAATGCCCTTCTGCAACCCTGAGGGCAGCCAGGCCGGCCAGGCCAGCAGCTCTGCTCATGGCTCTAAGATAAAACTCCAAAGGCTGAGCCCCAAACAGTCTCCCTGAGAGCACAAACAACAGTGACTACTGAGGGATGCGCTTGCCCCAGCTACATCTGGCTACAGCTTCTTCTTTACAGGCATGACCAACTGTGGGGACTACGTGGCTTCAAATGGCAGCAAAGGGCTCTGGTACTGCAGTCCCTTCCTGCAAGGATGCCTCTGCACCCAGCTTGGCAGCAGAAGCAGTTGTACACTATCACTGAACCTGATCCCAGTTTGCAGTAGATTCCCATTTTGATATTTTTCCCAATAACACCAGTAACTTCTTCCTTCCCTGGGGGTTGTTACCCTGTGAAACCACCACCAGCAGCACATGGTGGCTTGCAAAGTCACGTGAAAGAGGGGATTTTGTTTCAGTTGTTAACATAACTGAAATGTGAACAAGAGATGCAGATAATCAGCCATCCCTTTTCTTCTGCAAGGAGCAAAAAACAGTCTCTGTGATCAAAAATTATCTTTGGATTTCAGCTAATGGGTGCCCCAGCTTCATCAGATCTACAAAGGAGGAATTGTGATGGTTGGAAAAGCCCAAGTAAGAACACCCGGGGGAATGAAAAATGATGAAAATTCAAATGCAAGCCTTTACCTCCTTATCAAAGTCCTCTGGACTTGGTCATTATGGAACATTTGTGGATAAGTGTAATAAAAAGGATCTCTGTTCTTACAAAAGGAAATGATGCTTACAAGAGGTCCTATCGTCCCAGGACAGGGGCTTGGCAGATCTGATCCTTTCTCTACAAATCCATTTCTGCTTTTTATGCCTTTGTGTGTCTCATGGTGTTTTGTGTCCATCTGAGAGTGTGCACAGAGACTCAATAAACCATTCGCCTGAGGCCTTCATTTCATGGATCCTATGTGAACTGAAGTCTCCAGATAGATGAGGCTGCAGAGGTTAAATAGCGAGTTACAGTACATAAAGTTTATATCCACTCTGCCTAGATGAAGCTTGTCCCTTAAGTGCCTTTTTTTTCTCTTTATTAAGAAGAGAAAGAAGACTGCAGTCACAGACCAATACAATCTGAATTTAATGGTAATAACATACAAAATTCTTCCTACTTTACAAACACCTGTGCTTCACTTCTGTAGCAGTGAGAGATGCTACTCAGCATGCAAGGGAGACTCAGTGCCTGTGCCTCGAAAATCTGTTTGGCCTAACATACTGCCACTTCCCTAACTACTTTCCTTATATACTGATTGCAAATTAGGGTTGTTTTAAACACAGCTTCTCTAATTGATAATACCCATTACATTATGCACTTTGAACATTTGATCAAAATGATTATTAACTATCATTAGAACATAAATCTATTCTCTGCTTCATCAGCTGCAACATTCTAAAAACATGGTGAATGATGCAAAGAAAACAGGGCTTCCATGACTTCTATGAAAGTAGGAATTTGGGGTAAGGGACTCAACTCACTGCCCTGCGAGGGCAAGGCAAGCGGTACTTGGCTGTTGCACAGCGCCTGCAGCTGCACACACAGTCTCCCAGGCTGGCCACAGCACGTGCTGCTGCTCGCCCCATCACGGCTCATGGGGGACACAAGGGGAGCTGTGATTATTACAGTCTATTTGTGTGAGAGTTAGAGGACAAAACTGCAAATCAGAAGTAATTCTGGTTCCTCAGTTCTGCTACTCCCAGAATAATTTGTTCGGGTCTTTTTGTTGTTGATACAGAATATCAGAACTAGATCACAATTTTCTTCCCTATATTCACTCTTTGAAAATCCCTCACTGTGTTTTTTCCCCCTATTTTAAATCCTAATTGAACGAACCTGTGAAACTGTACCTTGGAAA
>KL270851.1:23849-39778 GCA_000699545.1 Podiceps cristatus
ACAAAGTGAACTGCATTTCAAAACTGATCTTGTCTTTGCACATTTGGAATAATTAACATGTTACTTTCAAAATCTAAGGTCAGGTATCCTGGGATTTTCTGTTGCAAGGTGCAGTGCTGCAGAATGAAAGGTGCATAACATTCATCTCATGGACTGGTACAAGGCTGGACAACAGAACAGAAGTAGCACAAACAACTTTCACCCTAGAAAACTCTACTTCCTCTATTGTTCTAACAGAGGACAGAATATGCTGTCATGGCCTTCATTAGCTGAGGAAGCATATAGGTCTCCTGAGCACCCTTCAGCATTGAACTCCCTCTTTAAGTTACGAGACCTCTGAACCTTTGCCCTAAAGGAACTGACTGAGCACAAGAGTCAATATACGATGATTTATCTACAGCCTCAATTAGGAAGAGGGGATAAAGATCAGCTCTGGGTTGAGATAAGAGTAATAAACCTGATAGCTGACAACAGAAAAGGGTAGCAGGGCTGCCATACTGTCTAACTTCTGCAATATTAGTTCTGTAAAGATTTCTAACATATTATTGATTGCAAACCCATCCATGCTCTGAGCTCAGATCAAGATGAACTAAACTCTGCTGTTAACTCAGAAAAGGCCAGCTCTCTCCTTCCCCTTTTTATTTCTAAGCATATTTCTGTTTTTCAACAGAACATGAACAAAAATGTTGAACAGAACAACACACTTCATCTTGAGGTACATGTAGCTCAATCAGAAGTGAGGGGTAACAGAAATCTATAGTCTCCTGGACTTCTAACCCAGTTTGAAGACACAGGAGACACCGAGAAAGGGGATGGATCAGGCAAGTTTAGCATTTACTTCAATGATTTCCAGTCTTTTGCTCTGTATCAACAATAATTTACCTCTATCCAAGTGATTACAGTTATAGAATTTTAGCATGGTCATGTAAGTTGGTACTGCTTGTTTGCTAAAAATATAGCACAGTTATTTTCATTTTCTTTACTCTTTAAATAGTTCTGAAGTATTTAGGCAGGGATCTAAGCCCAAGATTTGGAAAAAGGGATAGATTATGTGAAATGTAGCACGTTGGAATATCTGTGGTAGTTAAATGTTACCTTGGAGACACATGCTTAAAAGATAAAGGAGCTTAGAGTTAGAAAGTTCATGGAAGATGTATAATAAATTGTTTTCATCTAAGCCTTTTGCCTGTGTGTGTGTGTGCGTGCTTTTCTGTTGGAGCTGGAGGAACTGTTCCAAGATGTGACCTCCACTCTGACATGAGACAGATTTTTCATTATTTTCAAAGAGAAAAAGAAAGAATTTTTCTTAAAAATGGACAACAGAACCTCTAACAGTGTCAGTACAGACTGACCACCTAGCTGGGTCAGTGGACTGCGGAAAATGGCTTTGAATTTTTCCCACATAGCAAACTACTGATGGGACAATCCACAAGAGATTTGGAGAATGGGAGACATAAAACTCTGAAAACCTGAGCTGCCTATGCCTGCAAGGTTGGGCCAGAAATACCTCTGGAAACAGATTCTGCCAGAAGTCTCCAGTACTTTCATGATGCTTTTCTGTTTCAGGACAGAGGGACCACAAAAGAACCTCTTGAGACATCTGCTTCAAGTCCTACACAGTGAACAAGAATTGGAAGAAGATGGGAAGTGAAGTTTTTTTTTTTACGTCCAACTTGAAGGGAGGTTTGATTCTTTCTCTTTTGGTATGGGCCAGCAGGGAAGCTGACACAAACACCCAGCCCATCGTGGTTTTTCCTACAGAAGCTACTGGATGTGTCCTTGCCAAGGAATAGTATTAGCAACATGACTGATATTGTTCTTATATCTTTGTAGCTCAAGTGAATAGGAAAAGTGCTGTCTTTACTAAAAGAAAATTATTATTTAAGAGTGTCATTGATGTACAGACGGTTCTCTATCAAAATACAAGGTCAATGCTCCTTGTACCAAAGCCATGAAGACATATGATATAAAGTCAATAGACAATGACATGAACATGGAACAGAAATAAAAAATTAGTGTTTCCCTTTTTTTCATACTGCGTCATTTCTTTCTCCTCACTTTTCACTGTGGAAGACCTGTTGGTCAGGAACAAGAACAAAATTGCTCCCACCAGACAAGAAGAGAAAGAAGCTGAAGGCCTGTGAGGCTTCACTCTGGGCTGGGCCTGGATGGCTCTGCCAGACATAAAGGGCAGCAGCAATGAAAAACAAATTGAGGCATTCCTATGGTATGCCTTCTTTCCATTGCCAGCTTTAGAAATGACACTGATGTAATTACATGAGTAGTCATGGCAGGGGGGTGTAAGGCTCAATTGATGTTGTAAGAGAGTTGAATTTCTGTAATGCAAATGGCTCTGATTATTATTATGGCTGGGAAAAGGAGTGTTTAAAAAACAAGGTTTGGAGGAGAACCACGTTTGTTTAGAATATGGGCTGTGAATCTTATGAAAAAGGTACTATTTGTGGGAGTTCATTGTCTCAGGCCAGTAGGTGCTTCTGAGGGGATCCAGAAACTGAAGAGGAATGAGGAGACAGGTCTCAGAGGCCTGACAATCTTATATTTCAGACTTCTAGTGAGGTGAGCAAGGCTAGATGCAGTGGAGATCCAGAATCTGTCCCAAGAAATTGAGTTCTGCAAGTAATTTTCTTCCTTTCATCAAATGTATATAGCAAGAATACCACTTTCTTCCTGGTGTGACCTAGTTTTCTACCAGATCTCATAAAGAAGGTCTTTGGAAGCTTCTGCACTTGATGGCTGATTACCGATTTCATAAAATCAGAATACTTGATAAAGTAAAAGATAATACTATTATCCGATACTCTGTAGTGGCCCTGATGGAGCTCCACAGTCCCAAGCAGCTAGTGCCATCGTTTCTTCATCCACCATGCCAGGAAATACCATCTATCTAGTGCCAGGTGGGTATGTCTCAGGAGGAATTATTCCTCCAGGGGCTCACCGTGAGACAGTAAAATCTGAACTGAGGTGCAACCTGACTGAATCTGGACTGTCCTACTGACCACTTTTAGCAATCTCCTCCATGAGAAGTGTTTTTCTTGATAATGATCCCTCTGTACTCTGCAACAGGCATATCTCAGAGCACTGGCTACACACTGGACCATGGCACGCTCTCATCTGTAAATAGATGTGAGGAAGCAAAGAATTGCAAGGCAGGAAATGGCCACTTGGCCCAATGAGCCTGGCCCTTTAAGTTTATCTCAAATGCACCTCCTTGCTTTGTTTTTGCATCTGCAAATCTCCTTTCTCCTCATAAAAATGTCTAGTTGTCTCTTAAACCCATTCAAAGTATTTGCTTAAGTGACCTAACTTGGCAGCGACTCTATAGCGTTTGGGCCGGCCTGAGTGACATAATGCTTCTAGAATCCCCTGTTTATTTTTCACGTTGCCTGCAATCCTGCCGTGCTGGGCTGGGCTGTAGCAGACAAACAAGTCTTGCTCAGCCCACAGGAACCATCCACGGAAAACCCAGGGCTACCAGAAGTGGCAGTGCTGACTCAGCACCCAAAACACTTCCCATGAAATAACTCTGGAGCCAGCCTCAATGGAGCTTGGGTAACTAGGACTGCCATTTGGGTCCTTTACCATGGTTCTTTCCTCACTGGTGAAACACCACGTTCACCCATCTGCTCAAACCTAGTGTAACTCTGCCTCCCAATGGAGTTTACAGTGGATAATTTATTTTCCTATACCTATTCTTGAATTGCTCTTATTGATGCTGCTGAACACACACTACACTGAGAGGGTCAAGTTTTGATGATGCAGCTGATGCAGCATATTTACACCTATCAATCCCACCCAGTGCTTTTCATCCATCTTTGCTGGCAGCCCCCTCTGTTCTCTCTGTGGGACCGTATACCCAATAGCACAGTGAACTGAGCTTGTCATTAGATTTCCCTAGCTACCTCTCCTGCATCCTGGGGAAGACCTCAGGCTGAAAATCATAACTGGGGAGAAAACTTTATGAGAGTATGTAGAACCTCATCCATATGCACCATGACATGTGTACCAATGACTATACATAATGTCTGAAGCCCTGAAGTCACTAAAATACATACTTCAATATCCAGCCTTTTGTCTTTTGTTACAATTCATATTCTTGAACACACTGTGACTAGCCAATACCGTTGCCCTCTATTAGCTGCCTGAATATTTGTCAGCTGAAGGCAGCAGGGGAGATGTGGGAATAAAAACCTCCAAACGTAACCCTTCCACATACACTATATTCTTAGGTTTCAAGATAATCCTACACATTCTTATAAATGTGGCCTCACTAAGGCAAAGTGACCATTGTTATGAAAACTTATCTGGAATATTGGGTCTCTTCAGTTCTGGTTATTTTCAAGACATCACAGATCCTGTAAAAGGTTGGCACACGGAAAAAATCCCTTTGCTCTTGATATAAATCCCATTCTTGTAAACAGTTGAAATACTATTATTACAGTCTTGCAAATAAGAACAGACCTTTAAGGCATGCGGAAACAGAATTAGTTTTTTAATGAGCCTTTTTGTGTCCCTCTAATGACATTTTGTAGCATTTTAAATGACAGTGTTCCTGATGTAGCCCTTCTACAATCGCTAAGAGACTAATGCCATTGAATTTTTTGTTTCATGTATTTTGAGCATTGCTGATGTATTTTATGTCTCATGTTGCTATCTGTTTACAACCACGTGCCATTCTTGTTTTTTTCATCTTGTCCTCTTCAAGAGAGGAGAGCAGATCCCGCTCTCCCTAGAAAACTTAGTTCTAGCTCATTTAATTTGATCTATAATAAAACTTATTTTGCATTTTCCCATTTGACTCCTACTACATAAGTCCCCTGTGCATACCAGGTTGTGCTGACTAAAGATACTTCATTATCAGTCTGTGTATAGAATATCCTTATTGAGAGAGATGTAGGCAATGCTGCAAAACACATTTCCCCATTGAAGAGTAAATCTCAGTTTGTGAAACTGTGGATGAATATTTGCCATAGCCTCAAGCCATTTCCCAGAAAACGCCTTTCATTTCACCCTGCATTTGGATTCCACATTCACTTTGTCCAGCCTGGCAAACAGCTAAAATTCACCCAACAGCCTGATATCAACTAATGCTACACCAAAGAAAGTGTAAACCTCATTTAACTGTGCCTAGGGTGATACGAAGGCTCTCAAGAAAACTAATAATACATAGCCACTAGTCCTAAGAGCCCCTCTCTGCACTGCCACAAGCCCAGGCAGCCACAGCCTCACCCTCCCTACACATCTTTCCCACAATTAGAGAGCTGCAGCTGGTGCCACCCTTTATACACAGCCCAGCCATCCCAGGATGCGTCGCTGCTCCCCTGTGTGCAGCTGTAGCTGCTAAGCCAACAGGCACCCAACTGAGGCTCATACACTCATTTAGCTCATTAGACTCAGACAGCTGTAGATTACACAGAGAACAACAAGAGAGACAAACCTACTACAGAAAACTGAAGAGAAGGCCCCAAGGATGACTGTGTTGTAGTATTGCTTCTCCTCTTTCCACACTACCATTTTTGGCTTGCTCCTCTGCGTCTAAGTATTTCTAAGCAGAAATCTGATCTGCGTATTTGGGTTCAAAATGGGCCAAGTTCCTGTAATAGCACTGCATGTGTTTGGTATCCAGATCTGCATGGGAAGGAAGCTGCCTTCCACAGCAGGGGATCTGAATACCTCCAGTGGATTTAAACATCTT
Organism: Podiceps cristatus; assembly: GCA_000699545.1. Taxonomy (NCBI): domain Eukaryota; kingdom Metazoa; phylum Chordata; class Aves; order Podicipediformes; family Podicipedidae; genus Podiceps; species Podiceps cristatus. The sequence goes on from KL270851.1 coordinate 29,563, forward strand.
GGCCTTTGTCATGGAGACCTGACCCTGGCTTCACATCCTGTGCAACCCAACTGCAACGGGCTAAAAGCAAGGAGGAGATTGGGAGAAGGGAATAGTCTTCATAGAAGGGCTGGGAAATAAGAAAGGCAGTCTGTGCCTGGTTGGTACATGGTTTTTTTCCACTGATGATGGCAGATAAATCACTGCCCTCCCTCATGTCCCCATGGCAGGTGTGTACAGAGCAGCTGCTCTTTGGGCTCTGTTGCCTCGTAATGGCACGTGTATGTTCTACCTACACCCCGTCACAGCTGCTGTGAAATAAATCTCATAACCCACTGGAAGGTGGATTCCCCCATCATGTCATGGGGAGAGGTATTTTCACAGGGAGGAGAATGAGAGGATGGGAGGAAATAGGGCTTTGCAGCAAGAAAAGTGCAGAACAATATTCAAAATCACAGTCCTGTCTTGCCATCCAGATGTTTCTAGAGACACCAAACCAGTGCATACCAAGCTCAGGGCTTCTCATTCCCACCAGACAGGCACTGCATGAGGAAAGGATATGTGCACTGTTTAACATCATTTATTTCTTAGCAACCAAAAGCTCCCTGTATTTTCCCATCTTGGGGGCTTATGTGTGGATCCCATTCAGTGACATTCTCCCACCATGAATGATTAAGGAATCTGAATTTTTAAAATTTGCCAGATCCCATTTCTATTCCTAAATAGACTCCTATAGAGAGAGATAAGCCCAGGAGGCCAAGGGATTTTAGTTAATGATCCCTTTTTATGGGGCCAAGAAGCAGTGCTATGAAAAGGTCTGGGGTCATTTCTCCCCTCCGTGCCTGTGCTTTGCAGAGATTTATGCAAATGTTTTTCATGTTTTACCTAGCTGTGCTGTGTTCACTAGGAAAGCAAGCTAGGCTCTTGCCCTGGGATGTATTGCACAGCCATGTGTCAGGTCTTAGAAGATACATTCAGCACTAGCTAGTGCTAATGGGAAGAGACAATTAACATCTTAACCCCTGGGTGCAGCTGTGCCAGCAGTGACATCCTAGCAAAGAGAAGGCAGTGGGCAACTACCTCACAGTGGAACTAAATACAAGGCAGTTTGAACAGGCTCTTCCTCAGAGAGCTGCCCATTGCCTTGTCTTCCCATTTTGGGAATGAATGGGACTTTGCCTCTCATTCATTAGTAACATACTTTTATTCTAATAAGGGCAAAGTGTGGAGGGTTAACTGTTTAGCAAGGTCAGTGCTGTGCACTGTTTCCTTACCTAATAGAGCCCTTGCAACAGGTTTATTTGAATGGTTTGCTTCATCTACCTGCAATATTTTCCTGCCTGCACAGGGTTGAATGTACCTATTTAAATTTACACTTAGAAACAACTCAATGATCAGTCCACTACAAACAAGGTAGATGAGTTTCACTGACTCATTATCAGTATTTTTCTGTGGGATTACAAACCATAGGGCAGGAGAAAAGTCATGGAACATGGAATGTCCTTAGCGGTGCTGCTTGACCTTAGAGCCTGCAGGCTTAGGGAAAAGGGAGTGTGACCAGCAGAGCCAGCAGCTGGAATTCAAGTGCCCCAGCAGGAACTGGAAACAAATGAACAGACTAACTGAAATATACCTTTCCCAATCTCTCTGAATCAACACCATGCTATTTACAGTAGTGTATAATAATATTGAACCAAGATTTGCATGGGACGATTTCTATTCCACAGCACAAGATAACTTTCCAATAACGCTTTTATTCAGAGATGCAAAAACATTTACTTTAATGATAATGAAAATAAAGTCAGTAAAATCCCTTTGTCCTGTCGTTTCGATCAGATAAACCATATCTACCAACTGTTAGAAGGAGGATTAACTTGGATTGACATTTTTTTTAATGTACTATGAGAAAAGCCCTGGGGCCAAAACATTTACAGGCCAGGTTTTAGTGTATGTTGATCTAATAGTTTCTCTGAAGAAAATATCTTTAGACCTGGCAGGTGTGTATTGGTTTTCATTACTTCAAGCATCTACTAGCAAAGTTTTAATTAACGGGGTTGTACATAAAATATTTCCAGTGTTGTAAGAGTAAGGAACCCAGGAGCAGGACTCCTGGGTTCTCTTTTCAGTTGCTGAACAAGTTATGGACGACAGGACTGTAGTAGTCTTGCCTGACTATCCCGTGGCCCTCAAGTTGGTGGGACAAGATCTCCTCTGATATCCAAGTGCTCCTCTGATGTATTCCTTGCAAGACCTCAGTCCTGCTCTGGTAGGTACTGCAGAAACTGTCTCTGCTATGGACTAAAGGGAAATAGAGGTGCAAGGAGATGGACAGCTGAAGTCACCCAGCAGGTCTGGGACAGAACCAGGGACAGGCCCTACTCACGTGACTAACCATCTTCAGCTGGTTGTCCATTCTCCCCATTCCTGTTGGAGAGATGCCCGCTTTTGAGGTCTGTGGAAGAACAGGGAACAAGCTTACCAAGCTGCTCGCCTACTGTAAACATAACAGGAGAAAACATAGCGTTTGCTTTGCTTCTTATCAGAGACGTTAGACCACAAGAGATAAGGTTATTAGCAAAAACATAACGCTGGTGCTCCAGTCAGATAGCGGAAGAGATAGACCACTTATCTTATCAGCTCCTTTATGAAGGCTCCCTCAGTGTTACTATAATTTTCTGATAATATTATATACAGAATTGATAGCATTTTATTTTTCCTAGACAGGTTCTTTTCACTTGCCCTTTTCTTAACAGGTTGTCTTTTTTCCTCTTCCAGTAAGTGGATTTTCCCTCTGAAGTCCTCAGTTTGGCTGCTTTGTTTTTCTCTTTTAGATCCACTTCATCCCAGTTTCAGGTTGTTTTGATTGCATTTTTTTACAGTCCTTTGCCTTCTGTTGTCTCTCTTTCAGCAGAAATGCCAGTCTAGGGAATAGATTTTTGACAGTGACAGCAGCAAATGGGACAATTTGTACTTCATCCAAAATGCCATCCTTTATCTGATAAGTATTGATTTAACACGGATTGTACAATCCTTTTGTGTACTTGGGAAAGAGCAACTTCATGATTTAGCTTCTGTGCATTTCCACCGGATGATTCCCCCAGGAGAGGAGGGTGTGCTCCTGTTCTGCAGGTACACAGTTAGACAGAGGTCTCCTTTCTGTGTCATTTCTGCGTGCAAGGAGACATGAGCTGGTAGAGAACTGGGCCTGGAGTCCGAGACTGCGTAAACCCAGCCACCAGGCAGCCTGCCTGCGATCTCCTCTGTGTCCAGAGATCCACGGGCCTCGTGAATGTGGAATAGTCCCCCAAACTCCTTCTCTCTCATCAGTATCCCTGTTCTTGAATGCCCTTGTGTTTTCTTCTGTGAAAATCCCTGGTCTCAACTCAGAGCTGTGCTGCTTGCTGCTTGTGCTCCATTTAAGCCAGACCCCCCATCACTCTGCACTTTGTTCCTCTGCAGTATTTTGAATATTAATTAAAAGTTGGCTTTTATTAAACTACATAAAATTAAAAGAATCAGCAAGCATCAAAGAGTTCTCTGGTGACTTGATTGCAAAGGCAAGCTCCTGGAACAGTCCATGCTTTAGGCTCATTTTTTTTTGACATTAGGGTTCATGACTCTGAGAATGTAAAAGCACCTTCATGCAAACAAAAATTAGGGCTTAAATTATGAAGTGCTTATCCTGTACCACTAAAATTAGTGAGAGATTAGTCACTAGTTTCAAAGGGCACAGGGTCAGGCTCTACCAGAAAAACACAGTCACCCTTGATTTATTGCGCACGTTTTCATGGGACAGCCTCTGAGATGCAGTGAAGATCTCAATATGGCCAAATTAAACGGTATGTAGAAACCCTCCCTTTAGAACCATCTGTATTCTCCTTATCGTGCCATGCACGTCAAGCTGAAAATTTGGGTTGTTACCATGCAGATTATAACTAATTTCATACATATGATTTTGAAAGAGATCACTTTACAGGGCCTTTGCACAGGGATTACTTGCAATCCTCCTTGAGGGGTGATCTCAAAAGTTTTTTCTCAGTATGATAGATTGATTTTTCTTTTGGCCATTTGGGATGATTAAAGCAGAGATCTTGACAGGTCCTCCTACGAAGGGTCAAGTCCTGGTCCTGGAAAGATGGGAGCTGGCATCTGGTAGCTTGAAACTGGGACAGGCATTTTACAATCCAAACACTTGGCCATGGCATTAATTCAAAATGTCTGGATAGGACTATGTTTGTCTGCCCGTGTGGTTCTCGTATGCACTGTTTCCAGGAGTTGTCCTTCCTAGAATAACATAAATCTCTGAGTGATGCTGTTTGGCCGCCATCAGAGTACCTCAGCCTGAGCAGGACATGTTGTCTTAAATAATTTTTAATTCCTTCCCTTCCGTGGTGTATATTAATGCCTTGTGTACACTTCTCTGGCAGACTGGCCTCTGGACTTACAGCCCGGTGAGAGGCTATGTTGCTGTGCTCATTGGGGACCTAACAGCTTGGTACATGGTTCTATTTTCATGATTTTTTGTCAGTATATGCTTTAATGATTTTTCTGTAATATCCAGATATATCATACAGCAGATGTTAGTCCTATACTTGTGGCAAACAGAGCATTAACTGAAAAACACAGAGCAAGACACTTCCCTGATCAACTGGTTTTCTCGTTGATAAAACAGAAAAGCGACAGGCCTTTGTCAGGAGCAGAGCTGGGCTATTCTGTTGCAAAGGCTGGCAGTGCCCAAACACTGCACTCTGCAATCCAGCCTGCTTCCTTCTTCATGCCGGAAAAACCATAAGCCCTCAAAAGCTTGACTTTGTCAGTGGATGTGGTTTCTCCATAAATACTGGCTTGGTTTGTGATGCTGTAATACTGGATCATTTTGGCTGTGTTGCAAATGAAGGTCCCATTTATAAATGACTTCTAAAGAGAGTGTAAATGCTTAAACCCACACATTTTATACATATAAATAGGGTATATTATAAATGGTCCTGATCAGATGAGAAGAAGATGTCACAGAATGTTTCAGAGGACCTCTCAAATGCTACAGCAATCACTAATGATCAACTGCCATATTTGTCATATAGTAACTACTCACATTGTATGTATAAGTAGAAAATACAAAATAGAACCAGATTTTCTTTTGGTGATAATATTGCAGTCTGAGGAATCCTCTATTCTAACTTGCTGGATCCCCTCAAAGACCACAAGACACACAAGTAGGAACAGTAGCTTTGACTTGTTTCCCTTTCACAGCCCAAATCACAGTCACGAAGCAAACAAACTCCAACATGCCAAGCAGTTTGGGGGCCTTTTTCAGCCACTGCTGAAAGTGCAGGTACCCTGGAACATGTAGTTCAAAATTGACTTACTAACATTTACAGACAAGTCTGAGACATTCATACATTTACTGGTTTGAAAGTGTAAGAAGAACATGAAGGGGACATCTGAAGTGAAATATATGTCCTTTAGGTGTTAATAAGGTAAAAAGTATTTATTTATCTGCTAGGGATGCAGCACCACAATTTCTTAATACAAACTAGACTCCAAATTCCTTTTCACTGAACAAAACAGTGGGAGAGGGAAGTAGAGTGGCACTACTTGGTGGGAGAAGAACCTAACAGCAACTGCTGCTTGGGCACCGGCCCCACCAGCTGCCTGCTCTATGGGGCAAAGAAGCTGCAAGTCTTGGTGTGAAAATTCACCCACACAAATCCTGTGGGTCTGTGGTGTTTCAGTCTCCAGTGAATGCAGGATAATTTTGACTCAACTGCAGAAACACTTAGGAGTTGTGTGGGAGTCCCCCAGAACATATAACAAATCATGGAGTAACAAAGAGAATTAAAAGGTGGTAATATGAGACATGATTTAAGAACGTGGATTAAATATTGAATTAAGCCCAACTCCCCATTCAGCCTACAGCCAGTGCCTTCTTTGCTATAAAATGGCACCGAGGGCCAAATTCTGCTCCTGCATTAATGTGAATGAGGAGGAATTGCAACGGAGTTATGTCAGAACAAGCCTGGGATGGCGAGAGGAGCCTGAAGCCAGGGCAGCAATGTGGTCAGGGCATGCCCAGGAGGGAATGGGGTGAACGGATCTCCTGACACAGTTGTCAGTGTAGGCAGACAGGCCCTAATCGGTCTGGTCTGATTACTTTTTCCAAAAGCTTTGAACTTTGCACAGGATGCCTTGGGCCTGCAGGAGCCGCTGCTTTGGTGGGGAATTAGCACAATGGCTGGGCTGACCTCCCCCCTACCCTCACTGAATTTTATTATCTAACGGGCAATGGTTCAGTGATGAATGACTGACAGGTGTGATCAGCTGATGGGAATGGCTGGCGATGGTACACATACACTGCAATTTTACCAGACCATAATGTGTTCTGCAGTGGGCAAAGGATAAAGCTTGTAAAACATTTGTTTTAAGTCTTAAAATATCAAATTCCACATAACTATGGGCTTCCTAAAACTGGCCCTGGTAATTACAAGTGTTGAGCCATGAATAATTTCATGCTAGGAGGTGCATTAATTTTAAACTCTCCCCGCCTCCTCCAGACATTGTGAAAGCACATTACTAGTGAGGACAAGTTTATGATCTTATCCAGGACAACTGGTGTAATAATATGAAAAGAAAACCAAGACAAAAATGTCATTGTCTGCGCACTCTGTACAAAGGGATCCTGCAGAAAGCTCCCTTTGCAGCTGAGACCAGGAGGAGTGCTCCAAAGGTGCAAGTGAGATTTATGGAGCCTTTCCAAGCACATGGCTCAGACCCTGCCAGATCCGGCCATCAGCAGCCTGGTGTCTAGGGATTGTTTCAAGGAACAGGGAGGAGTTTCAACATCATTGTTCCTACGATGGTTTGCATTTAAAATCTTCAACTATACTTTCACAAAATCCCCTGAGACCTGGGACAAGGTTGATCTAGATGTAGCATGCTTGGTGCCAAAAGAATTACCCTGCAGTTGGGGCTACTTAGGTTTATAATCTCACTGTCATTAAGTTCAAGGCAGTGGCATAAGGATCTATTTGGCAAGCTCCCCCTGCTTAACATCTACATATGTTTCTGTCTGCTCACATTTAGGGCAGCAACCCCACAGTTTCACAGCTCACTCAGAAGTTACACCTCCGTCAGAGAGGAAACAGGCAAGTCTGGCTGGAGGACAGATCAGAGATTTCTATCTTGGGCAGGGCACCCCACAGCATATTTACCATTCAGGCTGTGTCAGAGGCTGCACTGTCAACACCATTCTCAAGAAGGATGTATAATACAGATGTTAAACACCAATTATCCTGCTAAAGATCAGGTAAACTTAAATAATGGCAAGGGTGTGATGCTTAACATTGAACATATTAGGGGTGATATTCTCTCCCTAACGTTCCCAGGTGTCCCTGTGGTAGCTTTCCCTCACCTTGTGCTATTACTACATCAGACTGTGTGTGCTGTTACAGCAATGCAAGGCTGGGAAGTAAAAAATTGTCTTGATATAGCATTTGGAAGCCTTGGGGTTTGCTTCACAACCTTGGTGCTAACATGCTGACATTGTCATTCTCAGTTGCTTCTCAGTCCCTTTGGACTGAGTTAACAACAAGAGCTAAATACATAGTCAGTCCTGGTTTATATCAAAACATGACAATTCAGAAATCATTAAAGTTAGGCTGCACAAGGTAGAATTTAGCTTCCATGTCTCATCTATGACCCTGAAAAATAAAATCTTTGGGCATATTTATGATTGTGCCCTATTTGTCCTTTATAACAGTGTAATAGTACTGAAGCCACCTAGAAGTTATTTTGGGGGGGATTTTTCATGTTTCCTTTTTACCCTTTAAGAAAAATGTATAAGTGCCACTATTACTAGGATGAAATTTTCCCCTGGAAATCAAAGGACAATGAAAACACTTTATCAGTTTCTCCATTCTCTTCGGAAATCTGTGGTAGCAGATGCTTTAAACTCTCTCGTGGGTGAAGGGGAAAGGTTGGATTACTGAAAAAACAAGGCAGGCTTCAGAGTGTGGAGGAGGCATTAGGAACTGCTTAGGATCTCAAACCTGCAACACCTTGAACCCATCACCAGCCAGAACCGTGATGGATGGGAGAGGATAAAGGGCAGTCTAGCTGACCCATGATGCCTTCCAGTGCCCTCCAAGGAACAAGAAGAAAAGAGATTCTTATCACTATGTGAAAGAACAGAGGGGAGAATTATCATTAAAATGCCTTCCTAATAAAACTAACAAACAGGGGCTTTTTTTCTTTCAAACTCCATTCTCTTATCCCTTCCCTACAAGCTTCAAGATGGCCATGACTTAAAGAATTTTAGTCTTTGGGTGATTCTTTCCTAAGTAGAGGTCACATCCTTCTGCCTAGACTTTAGCTTTGTAAGGCAGTCTTCTTAGAAAACCTTAAGAAAATAAATAATTTTTGCTATATCTTTATAGTCATTAGTGCATAGAATCACTATATAGAACTATGCTAATATACAGAATTAAGATATGTAAGAAAATGTCTGTATTTGTGAATCTGAATTCACATCCCACATTACCTGCTGAAGAAACACTGACGAAACATAAATGAGTCACTTTATTTCTCTGTTTGCTTTAGGTCTGGGAATTTTGTTATCTCCTTGGTAAAGTGCTCTAGAATGATGTCAAGTAGTGGAGAAGTTAGGTGTGTTATGAAAACCAAGGCAATTACAGACCTTGTAGCAAAGACTTTACAGTATAAAGCTGCGCATTGGAAGTTAATTTCCTATGACTGTTCTTCCCCCATAGATATTTGCAGCCTGACACTCACAGCCCGCTGAAAGCCATCTATTTTCCCCTCCAACCCTTTCATGCCCTGCTTTCCCTTTGCCTCTACCCAGCATCATCCTGCACTCCAGGACCACAATTGCCTCCTTGCGCTCCAAATGTCTCCCAGACTCTCTCTTGGTTGTAGCTCTCAGGGGAGAAGAGAGTCTCTGTCTCTCTCCTCTATTCCCAGATCCCATCCTTCTTAACCTCTTTCTCTCTCTCTGCTCCCAGAGCACTGTCCCTCTCATTTTCCATGGGCAGTCTTTGAACTGAGTACAAATTGGTTCAAAAGCCAAAGAGCAGGAATTTCTATGGACATATGAATGTTTTATAAGATGGTATCTGTGGTTCCCTAAAATCTGGTGCCCTGTAAGCTAAAGTCTTATGAAGCCTTCTGGCTCAAATTCCACCTGTGTGGCAGGTTGCTCATTAGGCAGACACCACAACTTCACGAAAAACAGGCTTTAGGAACTGAACACCAAATCCAAGAAATTTGCCATCCAGCTGTCCTAGTATTTGGTCATATACTAAACACCCCAAAGCACCTTTTTTTGTTTGGTTGTTTTTTTTTTTCTTTGAAACCAGCCCTTCATCTCCATATTGGTTTTAGGTTGTTAGCATCATGTTAATCCCCATAGACCTTTGGAATTTGTTCCATGAGTTAATGGCTACATCCAAAGTGGAAGAAGCTAGGACAGATATATTAATTCATAACAAAAGAAATCCCCACTGCTCTGTGGCTGAGCTACCCTTTGTGAAGGTGTCCTCAAATTCCTAATATAAGCAACAGAGCCTCTTCTGCAGCCACCCCACCATCATGCTGCCCAGGTTCTCTCTTGAGATATACTTGAGAGAATTGCCTGAAACAGATCTTACCCTGGTGGGAAAGCAGAGCTCAACCTCCTTGGAAATCCACCTAATTCTATAGGAAAAAAGGCACAAAACCGCCTTCGCTAAACACACTCCTATTTAGTAACTAGGTGGGACCTGCTCTCTGCTGCTGTCTCAGAACTGACATGCAACTCTTAACCCAGCAAACTCCTACTCCTACTAGTTGAAAAGCTCTTCCCCTTCATCCTGTTAATTCTCCTCCTTTTTCGCACTCTTCACACCAAGGTTCAAGCTGTACTTTCAAAGCAAAATACCAGTCTTGCTACACAACTGCTCCATGAGACCACAGTCCTGTGTCCCCAGCAGCATAGCCATGTTTGTGCCTCTCCCAGCCAGCCAAAGACACTTACAGAGCTCATGGGAATCTTTAGGAGTCAGATGTCCCCAGTAGTGCTGCAAACTTGCTTTTTCATCGTATCTTCCTGGTGGTCTTAGGGGCTGTTAGGACAAGGCTGCAAAGTTGAGTGGGTCTCAGGTTGCTCTCTTCAGTGTCCAGCTACAGAACACCTTGAAGTTCTGGATAACTGGAATCAGGAAATGGCATGTGGAAATTCAGCTGC
>JMFS01064365.1:0-14330 GCA_000699545.1 Podiceps cristatus
TAGAGGTCCCTTCCAGCCCAGATTATTCTGACAGTGGCAAGCCACTTCCAGACTGGACCTCTAAGACGTGTTTCACTTAGCCATGCCATTCTTAACTAGAGGATTTTTGGCCATTGGTAAACTAGTCAGAAGGAAGCCCAAAAATCACACATTCACCCAGTTTCATGCCATCCTGAACAAGCAACTACATTTATGCAATCAAACCTCAACACCTCTTCCTCTAGAAAACAGCACTGGCAATGTCTGTCTGCAGAGACAAGCTTTCCTAATAGCACACTACTCACCTGTTCCAGGTCCACATCATCAGCCAGTTTCATATTTTTCGTGTGGATCTGCAGGATCTCCAGGCGCCCGGTGGCATCTGGGATACCAATATCTACCTCTCTGTCAAAACGCCCTGGGGAGAACAAAACACATGTTGACCTGCCAACTCTGTGAACTAGAGGAGCTGCAATTTCTGCCTTCCTCTGACTGAACAGCATGATGACAAGCCACACACACATACAATTCCAGAAAATGCCAGAGCTTTGGCTTTTTCTGCAGCATCTATCAGCACATTAGCAGAGTCCTATCAGAGAAGGACAAAAGGCTTTAGGGAAAGTGAGACTCCTGTATTAACTAGAGTTTAAGTTTATATGACACAGAGGATTTCTGGTTTAGTAACTTTTTCTGAGCCTCACATATAGGAAAATATGCTTCCTCAAACCAACATACCATGAGACTTTTTTGTTTATTTCTACCTTTGTGTCCTCAGCACAAGAGTGTGAAAATATGGAGACACTGAATTTTTCAGAACGTTCACAACAGTAGCCAAGTGGTGAAAAGCATGAATTGCCCCACTATCTGCGAGGCAGGAAGCCTGGGTATTACTGCAATATTAACTAAGGTACGTACACGTGTCATTTGCCTCTAGCCACAGCTGTGCATTCAAATGGCTCACTGCAAATTTGAGAGGCTGTTTTCCCCTGCACACTTGACTGGTTTACTATTACAGACTTTACCAACTGGTCATACACCACACGCACATTCACAGTGCAAACTTTTGAAAACCCCCTTAAGCCTTTACTCCTACAGTGTGTCCTGAAATAGCTTCACCTAATAGAGGCTAGCACACTTTTCCACTTCGAAGTATTTTTTTTACTTCTACAAGTTCTAACCTAATAGGGCACAGAAATGACACTAGAGTCTGGAAGCCTAGAAATTGATTTCAAATAAGCAGCTGGAGACAAGTCAATAGTTTATGTAACATGTAAGATGTTTAGTATTAATTTCTAATCAATCCTTCCAAGGCCTCCGAAGCACAGCCTGTAACAAAGTATGTGATACACAAAAGGACTGCAATCATGGTTACCAAATCGCCTGAGTGCTGGGTCAATGCTGTTCGGTCTGTTGGTGGCTGCCATAACGATCACATGTGCTCTCTGTTTCAGTCCGTCCATAAGAGTCAACAGCTGAGACACGATGCGACGTTCCACTTCTCCGTGTGTCTACGGAGGGAGAAAGCAGTGGTTAAACCAAAAGCTCTACAACACTGCACAGGAGCTAGTACTGCACCAGAGCAGGCAGACTCAATGGCCACAAGCTGCTAAGAAACATCATGAACTGTATCTGATTCTTCTCATGTCTGACTAAAATCAGGTGTTAAGTTAAATACTGCTTTACCCTGTAGTCAAGGGCAGAGAATCACACCAGCTGCTACCAAAAAGGATGCACTCCTTTGCCTTCTACAGGCTTTCTTTACCTTCTCTCTCTTGGGAGCAATGGCATCCAGTTCATCAATGAAGATGATAGCGGGAGCGTTCTTCTCTGCTTCTTCAAAGGCTTTCCTCAGGTTGCTCTCAGACTCACCAGCCAGCTTGCTCATGATCTCGGGACCTGAAAAACAGCAGCACTGTGGCACCCAGAAGAGAGGCAACTAGCCCTGAGGCATGCAGCTGTATTTTTTTTTTCTGTACAACATTCACATGGGAGAATCTATATTTCAAGCCAAAGCAAACACTATGAATTGAGTTCACTAAATTTGCAGCTGAACAGGCAAGATCATGCAGAATTACTTTCTATCATTATTTTGGTATTTTCAGTTTACTCTAACTGAATGCAGCAACTAGTCAATGAACTACCTTTAGCTGCCTCTTTCCTTACCCTATTTCACACTTGGTGAGCTTCTCTGTAATGTGCCACCACACACTGTAATGCCAGTCCTAGCTTGCAAGAGAAGCAATCAAATTATCAAGGTAGGGAAGTAAAACCTACAAGATACTGAAGCTGCCTTTAGCTTACATGACATAGGTATACATTTGTCTCGTCCTATAAATGAGTTCAAGAAAACCCAACAAAACAAAACCAAAATAAAATCCAAACCCCATCTCCTTTGAAAGGATAAACAAAACATAAAAATGTGTAAGCACACCAATCCCAGAAGGAAGGACATCATTCCGAGATCTCCTACAACTGCTGAACACTAGTACAGGCTGACCTATTTATTTTGTTTTTACAGACTTTTCCATCATGTTGATGGGAGTGGTAACAAAAAGAAAGTATGCTTCTAAAAGATCCAAGAAAAAGAAACCTGACCCTCAGGAGCTGCTAGCTGACTGAAGCATGCCAGCTGCAGAGACACCGGTGCAGGCAGGTACTAAGGGTGTTTCATTATAGATAACTCACCAGTTCATACCAGCTCTGTCTACAACACAGCCTGCAGCTCCAGGCTTGGGACCCGCAGACAGAATGCATCATTAATTTTCACAATGTTATTTTTATTATGCAACAGAAGAACAAGTGTCTAAAGAAACGGCTGCCTCATTAGCATTCAGTGACAGCTTCCACACATTTTAGGAAGTGTGTGACAAGGGCGACATATGGTTAAAACCAGCCCATTTACATCCAGTATCTTGAGACACAAACCAAGTCACTTCCCTAATGCTGGTCACTGCTATGCTGTGCTATACACACCTTTGTGATCACCTTCATGGGCCTCTGTGATTAAAATCAGAAAAGCAAAGTAGCACTCCTTAAGTACAAATATTCAGTTATTCCAGCATTGACTGTAAAATGGGACAGAAAAGCAGCCAGGAAAATTCAGAATCTGGTCCTTACTGGATGCAAACCAGTAACCATCTCAACTGCTACAGACTGGAGTTATCAATAGGAGACTGTCAGTTGTAGCTAAGTCCCAAGGTACTCATTACAGCCTTCAGGAAAGTTCCTCCCAGGTCTTGTGGTTTACTTGGGTGGAAAGATATCCACAGCAGAGTAGCTTCTTTTCTGAATTGAACATGGCGGCAGCAAGAGAAACAAGTTTCCTGCACCCATATACTTAGAATAATCTCAACACTTCACTCCCAGCTCCGCCCTCACCAACATAAATGAACACCCAGACAGACTCCAAGTCCCTGCATCACAAAACTGTCTTCCAACCAGCCTGCTACAACACAATCAAGCTCAAGGGAAGTGCCACTACAGATGCTTCCACACAAATGGTCTCCAAGTGCCCCCAGAGGCACACTTCAAAGAAGTAAGAAAGGATGTCAGGGAGACAACATGGCTTTACAAGCCCTGTTAACACCATGACAAATGAGCACAGAGCAGATCTGGGGCCAAAGCAGCCATGAAACTTACCGTTGATCAGGAAGAAAAAAGCCCCTGTTTCGTTGGCCACTGCTCGGGCAATCAGTGTTTTACCAGTGCCAGGAGGACCATACAGCAAGATTCCACGTGGAGGCTGAGGACAAAGGCAAGGGACTTAGGTGGTGAGCTAGTATCTGAATGCCTAAGCAGCTTCACAGTGAAGCTGTCGGCATTGGATAAAGCCAGTTTGAAACTGTGATACAAACTCATACAACAGCTGCCATCCCAGCATTGCTATCAACACCCTTACGTGTTTGCACGACACACAAACAGAAATCTTGCCAGTAACTGACAGTGCTGATTCAAAGCATCACTCTGCTTTACAAGTTGCCAGTACTTTTATCTATGTCCAAAACATGCAAGAAAATATTTTCCTAATATCAGCATTTGAAAAACCCCACAAATAACTTATTCCTGCCTTGTCAACGCCTCATAAACCTCTGAGATCAAGAGTCACCTGCATAGGCAAGCCCACTCATCCACTTGGTGCACATGAGGGCTTACCTTCACCCCTATGGCCTTGAAGAGTGCAGGGTGTCGGAGGGGAAGTTCAACCATCTCTTTGATTTGAGCCAGCTGCTTCCGGCAGCCACCAATGTCATCATAGCCCACTTCGTTCAGTGACTCCTCTTCATCCTATCCAGAAGGAAGTATATTAAACATTTGAGTGAAAACAATAGCTCAACAACCCCTCCCAGCCTACAAAAGCCACAAATCTGGGTTTTCGCTTGTGCCCATTTCTTTGTTGTCTTGAGATTCTCACTTCCAAGTCTTCTTGGTGTCTTCTACAATTGTTTCTTATGTCTGTTCTCCCAGACGTACAAGTGGAACTGCCTGCACGTACACCTAGACCTCACTGAGACCCACCCTCTTGAATGACAGCCTCTGCTGCCAGGTTCCCTACAGACCTTAGAGCAAAACAAACTCTGTGACCCTCTGATGTGGCTAACAAAGGTTGCAATAGACAAGCTCAGCATAAAATGTACTTATTCCTCAAACTATCATACAGTTTTCAGGTGTAGTGCTGTCTTTTGGGATTGACTTAAATCAACAGAGAATGTTAATATCCAGACACATGGGTAAGATCAACTATAACCAACTCTTGCAGCACAGCTCTACAGCACCCCCTCATTTGGCTGTCCGAATCTCTACTGGCCTTAGTTACCTGTAACATTAGGCCACACTAAAATAGTAAAATAACATAGCATGGAATATCAGAGGAGCTCAGTTGAAGCCCCACAAATGGGAACTACCACTTCAAGCACGTCACTCAGGGTCTGGCCCTACCAAGCACTGAAAACCTCCAGGTTTGGCGATTCCTGCCCTCTCTGGGCCCTCCTCCAGGGTTGAGGAAACCTTTTTCCTAGGATCTACCAGGAACTTCCTCTGACCCAGTTTATGACACCGTCTCTAGTCCTGTCCCTAGGCACAGATCTTGGAAGAGCCTGGTCATCTACCCCTTCCCATCAGGCAGTTGCCAGTGAACCTGTCCCTCTGCCTTCCCTTCTCCAGGCTGCGTCATCCCAATCTCCCAGCCCCTCCTCATTCATTCTGACCTTCAGCTCCTCATCATTTTGGCAGCCTTGCCTGAACTTGCTCCTATCTGTCTCTGCTGTGCCCTGAAAAGCCCAAACAGAACTCACAGGGAGCCCAGATGCAGTCTCACAAGTGTCACATAGCGGTGAATTTTTCAGAACTTCAGCTAACTGCAAACCAGCCCTCACCCTGATTTGCAGGTGGTAAAAAGGCACATACTTTAGAAAGTGTGCAACTACCTTAGCTCATTTCTCTGAGATTCCTACTCTGTAACAGTAAGGTAACCAGGACCTGACAGACAAGCCACTCGGGCTGCCTCACGCGTGCGATACTCAAGGCTAGACATCCTCAAAAAAAAAAAAACAAAACAACCCACAAACAAAAAAACCCAACAAACCCACCAGACCCTTAAAAGCAACCATTTTGGGATTTCAAATTTCTCACTAAAAAACACTAATTGCTTTCTTTTCACATGGCATGAAATTTAGCAACATTGTAAGCTCTCCCTGCCATGGATCACAGGAACTTTAGAACTGAAAGATGCATTTAAGTGCAGCATGAGATATCTGGAAGCAGATGCAAAAACAGCTGCTGCCAAAGTATGGCATCTCGTCAGCAAACCTACGCACTGGTGCTATCCCAGCATATGAGGAAGGACACGAAGTACATTTTTCTGACTCCCTTCAGCAGCAGCTCATCTCCTGCAACTGGAGTTTCTAACCATTACATTCAATACACAAATACCAAAACAGGAACAGCAAACACTGCTGCTCTCAAGCACTGTCACAGAAACAGAGTTCAGACCGAGGGGATAAAGTAGGAGAATCGCATGGCAGAATTCTGCTCACCTCTCGTTTGATGGGCTCTCCTTCACAATGAATGACCGTGTCTGGAGCCACTATGCAGTATGGACTTGGATCTGTCTCCACCACTTTGAACTCCACTGCACGCATCCCTCCACGCACCAAGAAAATGTCACCTGTAAAACCCCTCACTTCAGTAGCCTGCTGTAGCCAAGGTCTGCAAAACCTCGACCCTTGTGCTACCAGCAGCCCCAGAAGAGAAGGAAGCATGTTACGCAGGCACACGCTGCTGGCATTTGTAACACTGTTCTGCATTTTAAACTCCAGAGCTGCATGTACTGTGACTCCCCAAGAACCATTTAGATCTGCAGCAGGTAAAGTTCTCAAATTTCATCCAGAAACAAACAGCAAACAAAACCAGCAAACAACTGAAAATAATATTCTGCCTACATACAAACACAAAGGCAAGGAATCACATTTCTTTTCCATTCAGTTTCAATTCAACATTTCTAAAACAGGCAACAAGCCCTAACTTGGTAAAAATTAATTTTGAACTTATTATAACTAGTTGCTACTGGTTATAACTGGTTGTTTCCAGAAGCAGAATAGTATATAATTCTGCACTGACTCCTGGCTAAATTGGGCTACAGAAGCTGGGTAACTTCAACCTGTGTTTATACTGTATTAGGACCTCTTTGTTCCAGCAGAAGCGCTACTAGCACGACTCTAAAAGTACATTTGGTTTTCTAAGCACACTCACGGTTAGTAACTAAACTCTGAAGAAGTGAATTTACTCAGGGTGCCAGTTGGTATATCCAACCAACTAGCCAGTATGTGGGCCAAATTCCATCAAGTGGTAGCAACTGGGTTTAATGAGATTTTCTCCTGCATTCCAACTGAGCCTTTTCTGATGCTCTCCCACCTCGCATAGCAAAATAACAGAACTACCAAGCTGCTCTGCCAGCCAGTAGCAGGTATCAACCTTTCTTCTGAAGATTAAAAAAAAAATAAAATTAAATCAGCACCAGCAAAATCTCAATCTGCAAGTGTCAGTGTGATACGTCATGGAGATCTGTGTAAGCTTCCGGAAATTCTCGTTACTCAGTCCCAGGAAGAGCTCACACTCTCTGCCATCAGGACTTCAGTAACAGGCATTACCTTTCCTGATGGGTCTGTATGCTTCCAGGAAGTATGGCTTGAGATAGACCTCAAACAGATTCCCCGTGATCCCTTCTACCGTGTCATCAATCGGCAGCACGTGGATACGTTTGCCGTATTTCACATCTGGGCAAGGTTGGATGCTGCAACAGAGGAAAACTCAAGTGAGCCAGGCCCTTCCCAGGCCATTAGAAATGCCAGAAAGGGCTCTCCAAAGCCCTGGTGAGACTTCCCACCTGCTTAAGAACATTTCAAATCTGACAAGGCAAAAAACATGACCATTCAGAGCTAGCCTTCACAACACACACTTTCCTTCGCTCCTCTCAGCCCTGTGCAAGGACACTGGGGAGTTTCATACCTTCTTCCTACTCCCTGCTCTTCCGTAGCCCCCTCACCGTCCCCAAGGCACACTCACAAGTTACTAATGCAGCCTCAAGACCGGTGAGGGTCACAAGATAACTTTTGTTTCAACAAGGAGGTACTGCTGAATCAACTGCAGGGGAAAGGGAGCTGTGGAAGCTCTTTTTTTCCTTCCTCACTCTCACACAAGCTACCACAGAGACCAGAGCCCCCATTGCTGATAACCCTGATGCTGAGAAAAGGCTCTCACAGTACCAATCAGGGTGAGCAGCTTGCAGCCAGGAGTCTGCTGGACTCACTTTGTGGAGGCCGACGTTTATGCCACAGACCTAAGGCTCCTTCCCCCTTTTTAAATAAAGACTTCAGCTATTATTCTGCAGTGTAGGCCAACAGCCTACTGTAGCGACAACTCAGAGCAGAAAGTGGCAGAAAGCTCAAAGTGGCTTTGCCAGATAAGAAAAGCCTACATGGAACTGCAGCCAAGCACGCAACCTTTCATACCTGACTTTGCTCAAGACTTTTAAGATTCTTTTACCACATTCTGCAGTGAGGATAGAGCAGAAAGGGTAAAGGAATAGACAGACTGCCCCAGAAGGAAAACAGCTGACAGATCACGAGCAGGAAGTAATTAGTACATGAAT
Source organism: Podiceps cristatus (assembly GCA_000699545.1). Taxonomy (NCBI): domain Eukaryota; kingdom Metazoa; phylum Chordata; class Aves; order Podicipediformes; family Podicipedidae; genus Podiceps; species Podiceps cristatus. Next base: position 8,126 of record JMFS01064365.1, read on the forward strand.
CTGGATTTTGGCAGAAACCAGGCCACCAAAAGTAACACAATAAGCAGTTAAAGATCAGCAAGAAAAACTTTTGAGGGCAAGAGGTGTGAAAATTCCCTGACCCTTGCAACAAAGCTAAGACAAACAATAACACATCTGGAAAGCTAAGAACCAGTACAGACAAAGTCCCAGCAAAGGGGAGAGCACAGGCTGAACTGTGACACTAGAAACTACTCCAACATTAACCTCACATGAGGTTTAAGTATGGATTCCCCTTTATTTTGAATCCACAGACTGCTCAAAGCACTGTTCTGTTCCAGCTACAGTGGTGTTTTAAACCTGCTTTTTCTAGTGGTACAGGGATGGTTGTAACAGCTTCATTCCTCTCCAATACAAAGTTCAGATGAAACACATTTTGCATTTAAGGATTTACCCCAGGAAGTCTAGTGTGAGAAACCAGGTTTCAATTTTCCCAGACCATGCAGGATACTTCAAATTAGGATGATTCTCAGGAGGAGGAGCTGTTAGCCCTCCCATATATAAGCCTACAAACCAGCATTTTAATGTTTAAGAAATGCTCACACGTTTTTTCCCCCACACCCATCACAGAATAGAACCTGGTTCCCATAAGCTGAGCTAAATAGCTCAGTGCCTTCCCTCTACCTTCCACAAGCATTGCACAATGAAATTCCTGCAACACTTTTAAAGTATTCCTAATTTTAAAATTATTTTTATAACAGAAACAGAATATAAACATCCTTTGGGGATTTTTAACCTTGTTATTTGTCTGCTTCATGGTTTTATTACTCATTTCTGGCCAGTTTTAAATTCTGTTTGTCATAAGGCAGCTCAGATACTATGAGAGTAATTACACTGTTGCTTCATGCCTTCCACAGTTAACACTGCGGATAATAAAAATTTAGACAAGAAAAATTTGCGAGTTCACCTGACAAGGTAAGTTTTGGAAGAATGGGAAGACAACTGTGACAACAGTGGGATAAATGACCCACTCAATTTAATGAGAAGACCTGGGCTTGTGAAACTCCTGAAGAGACTTCAAGAATCTTTAGCATCATTTTTCAGTACTAATCTGAATACGCAAACAGCCAGAAACACATGCAACAGTAAATGGAGATCCCTGATGTAAGACACACATTTGAAAACATTTCTGTGATCTCCGCTGGAAGATGTAAGGGTACTTCCTGTGGGCCCTGCCTCTACCACTGACTCAATTCAGAGCCAGCACACAGATTTAGGCAACCCAGGGATACCCAACAGTTAGCAAATGAGTCCTCACCTGATCACGTCACCCAGGCGTACTCTCAGGTTGTTGCGAACAACCCTATTCATGCGAATCTTCTCATCTGAGCAGGTATCATCTGACAGAACAATGCAGACTGCTTCTCTCCTCTTCTTTCCTTTTAGCAGGACAGTGTCTCCTCTGAACAGCTGCAACTCGTCCATTTTTGCCTGTCAACAGTAACAGCACTGGAATAAGCTTTTGACAGAACAAGAATTCAAGCATTTGAAGGAGAGTTTCTTACTTTGGAGAATTGCATCTTGGAAACGATACACTAAATCCCTGAAGGACAGAGGCTCCCACTACGCTGGTCAAGAGCTAATCCTGAAGCCAAACTAAGGACATAAACTCAACTGAATCCTACAAGTTGAGAATCAAAATGTATTTTATAACAGGAGAATGTCAGAAAACAAGACAACCCACCTCCCTCACATGTAACTGCTGCAACTTCTGACACAAATACTTGGATTCATGTTGCAAAGTTACATTTCAAGTTAATACACAACAGCTTGAACATTATCAGATTAAATGCTCTGCTTTTATAGATGACGCACCTGGGAGAGTGACACAACACTGTTGTCTTCATTGATGGCTTCATCAACAATTAACCGATTGGGCCTGTTCTTCTGCTTCAGAATAGCAGTCGATAAGTCATCTGCTTTAGAACTGGTAAAGAAAGCAGAAGTTATGAGTCTGAGTGATACTGCTCCCTCCTTTCCAGCTACCTCCTGTTTTCATCTCCATTTTCCACAGGTTTCTTTGTTGTCTTGTCTTTTGGAAACTACACTTGTTTGTAAGACAAAGGAGAACAATTTTCCCAGGAACCAGTTGCAGGAGTTCAAAGCACAATGTTTTCCATCAGTAAATAAAACTACTTTACCAGCCTTAAATGGAAATAGCTATGAAGCCACCTATGAAAAGAAGGGGTCTGTGAGATGTTGCTGACTCTAAGATGTTTTGCCTAAAAGAATTAGTCAAACTCATCTGAAATCACGTGTAACCACTGCCACTGAAACCAAAGTTCAAGTCTATTTGGTGTCAAATCCCAGATAAATAGGGGAATTAAAGGACAATGCTGCAGCTCCCCTGACAGGAAGAGTTGTGAGAGTTTAGCCTGTCGAGGCCTATTAGTTAAACCTAGCAAGCCAGTAGAAATGTTCAAGTGCTCATGAAAAAATGGGTTTCCTTTTTAGGACATAAGCACCTTTTTAGGATACAGGAGTCACTGCAATGCTAGCCCACCGCTTCACAGGAAATATGACAGATAATTCATTTGCCTTGACAAAAAGGAGCAAATCAAACAGAAATGGAAGAAAGGCAAGTTAAGTAATTTCCTTCAAAATCCAATACAGCAAATAATTCACTCTATGAAAGAAATACTAATTTCAACCAACTGATTTCTGACGAGTTCTTGGACGCTGAACCTCACCCAGCCACAACGGTGGCAGACTATTGTGACTACCCTTGGTGGGTGCCTGATCAGTTTCTCAAAGTATTCCAGATGTGCCAGTGTCTAAGGTCAGAACAGAAAACTTGGCAAAGAAAATAAACTTCTGACAAAGAAAATAAAATAAAGTCTGCCTTCGCCCTAAGCAAGCAGCAAGCACCAGCAAAGAACAGGAAGCTTTGTGGACAAGGGTGATGGCCGTACACTTTGGCTCCAAAGCCAAAATACCAGACAAAATAACCAGAAAAAAATCAAACCTTGAGTGGAAGTGGCAGAGCAAGTGGCTACGCAGCATGAACACAGACTGCGGCAGCAGCGCGTCACTTGGCATGCTAACTGCATTTTTAAAAGTACATCAGAGAGGGGTGACATACCTACAGTGTGATGTTACCGAAGGCCCCCCCGCCCCTCAAGACATACTGTGTGGTATTGGCTCCTTTCTGATACTTAAAAGGAGGAACAATAGGAAGCAAGCCTTTGAGGGCAGACAGCTTGTTTCCAAAAGGTTTTCAAGCTTCGCGTAAGCCCCAGCAGCATAGGAAACACGTTGGAAATGAGAGACAACATTATTTTAAGTAAACAAAAGGAGGAGCTATGAAACAGGTCTTTCCTGGACTACCAGCACTGGGAAAATCGTGTTTTCCACTCTGCACTGAAGAGTGCAAGAGGTAAGACATTGACATCCATCCCTGTCAATGACCATGTGAGGTATTACAGATCCATTCTCTGAACGCAAAAAGACACAAGAAAGGCTGCTAGAGAAGCTCATGAATTCCATCTTCGACCTAAAATGTGGTCTTAGTAAAGTCCTAAAAGGTCTGGGATTTCCATGAAAACTGAGAGAGCACTAAGAAAACTGAACCAATACACTGCCAGGTCAGACAGGATCTTACAGTTAAAAGAACAGATAAAGACAACCACCGGCTTGTAAGGACCTTGCCTCAGCATTAGCTCTGGAAATTAATTTAGCAGGTAGATTTTAATACTTGAGCTAAGGGACACCAGAAAGAAACAATACTCCTATTTAGCCCGTTCAAAGTGTGAATGTAGCTCATACCCCGCTGCAGTTGAGATGTGGATCCAAAGGCCTTTAACAAGGAACCGCTGCTAGACTTAGGCTACATAAACTGTCACTGAAACCGAGGGGCTGTCCCTTGGGACGCAGAGACTGCCATGAGGACCAAAAACCAGCCTGGGACACAAGATAAAAATAAATGCAAGAGGAACTGGGCACCAAGTGGAATTTTGGACCAAAATTGTCAATAAACAAAAAGCTGCACAGATCTGGAAAGAAAGTTCAGGTACCTCCTGACACACAGCAGTGATGAATTGCACAGAAAGAGGTCCACTTGGTTCTGCTCACTGAGTGCGAGAAAAAAAGTTGAAGAACCGAATCTACAGTTTCCCAACTAAGAAGGGAGGGTGGAATCGATATTGTCAGTATGTCACTGCACTTAAAGCAATCAAAAAGCTGTGAGGCATTAAAAACGGAATAAAGGTCTTCAAGAAACAACATGCAGGCATCTAAATGTGAGGGGTCAGCTTCAGTTATCTGGCCTGACAGTTCCAGAGACAAAGAAACTTAATTACATGTCAGCTACACAGGAGGGTAATGTTATTTCTCCTACAGACAAGGGTAAGGACTTTGAGAGACAAGCACTACCCATCTTCCAGTAGCAATTAAGATTATCATCATCACCATTTTCCCTCATTAGATCTCTCCTGGGGGTCCCTCACGCTGTAACAGAGATGAAGGAGCAAGGCATGTCTGTGCATCTCAACCACACTCCGGCAATCCCTGACCCGTGTACATCAGAGAGCCTGAACCGAAAACACAAGTAGGAAAGCCTATGGCACGGGCTGGGGCTCTCTCCTGTCAACCTTCTTACTTCAGCGAAGGGCAGGACAGACAGCTAACCTAGGTAATTTTTCAAGCTCCTCAATGAGTTTCCTATCAGAGAGTCTGGAGCAAATCCTCTAGATCATCTCCCCTATTCACCCTTTTGTCTGCTCCCTCACACTCCTTCCCTCTCATTTCTTTCACTGACTTAACAAAGAGATAAACGGAACACAAAATGTAGCTTTACAGCTGTTTTGGAATTAAAAGGAAATTGAAAGCCTGCATCAAGCCTGCCCCTAGACAGAAGCTAGAAGCGAGGACGTAATCCCCAGCACAGCTCATGGCCAAACTTGCACATAAAGCACGAGACATCAATAAAACTGAAGCAAATACGTACTAGTGCTGAAGACCAAAGTAGCAGCTTCCCAGTTCCCATCCTTAGCCCCCCTTTTCTCTCAGTAAAGCAGTCCAACAGCCCTACATGACACAGGGCAGAGGTGGAGGGGACTTTTTAGAACCTGCATCACTTCATGGTTTTTCTGTGTGTCAGAGCTCCCCTAGTTCAACCCAGATAACACCCAGAGGCTATGCATTATGGTGGATGGTTTGAAGAGTAAGAGCAGAAAGTAATTACCAACTGGTGATTCTTCTGAAAATGACTACCAACCTCCAAGTCTCCACTTAAACTAAGAAAAGAAGTTGCTCCTGTAAGTCTGTGCTAAAAATACAATGAAAAGGCACTGACTCAAACTGCTTCCAGCTGCAGTAATGAAAGTGAAAACAGCCATTCCTTCTGAATGCTTGTGTTTTTTTCAATGTCCTCAGGAACTCACTTCCGAGATAAAACCTGGCAATGGATTCTTACCATCACAAATATCCATGTTACGGACTGAACTAGTAGGCACACGAAAATGAAAATCACTTCAAAAACCACACTCTCTTAGTTCTTGCAAGGCTACTCGCTGTGCTAAGTCTCAATTCAGCAAGATGGCTGCCAGCAGCATTGACCCAAATATGGCAACTAAAAAGTAACTTTTCCAGTTGCAGAGTAACTTTTGTTGATCCCTATGTGGTGAGAAAAACTTTGCTAAAGAAGAAAGATACTGTTTGCCTCACTCAGCTGCAAAATATGCCTCTGAGACTGTCACTTCTATCACAAGCTCTACCATAGACACTGAATTCTTGGCACACCTTGCTGGAACTGACTCAGCAGGACCGAGCAGGTCTAAGTGTCAGGAGTCGCAAAAGAAAAGGAGAACATAAACAACGGACATTAAAGGGACTGGAAGTGCCTCTAGCAAGGCCAAAAATTCACTTCAAGTACTCTGGGATTTAGGAAATTTATCTTTAGGTTCTATTTTTACTCCTCTGAAAGGGCAGCAAAGTGGCTTGCATACATGGGCTGAGAGCCAAGAGACCACTATTACTCGACTCATTTCTGAGGAGCACGAAAGATGATCCTCAGCCTGGAACTGAAAAGAGAGTGAGGCAAGACACCGGAGACGAAAATACAGCCGACTGCCTCCGGTGCCACAGAAACCAGCCCGGCACAACATGTCTGCCTCTGCTGCTACCAAGTCACTTGCTAGCCCCGGCCCGAGGGCTGATGCGGGGAGGAGGCCGCGACATGCCTCTCCCC
>JMFS01064368.1:0-11487 GCA_000699545.1 Podiceps cristatus
CAGCTCAGCCACCACATCAGCCAGCTCCTTCTGTCCCTTGTGGTAGAATAAAATTGTGGCAGACTCTCTCTCTTCTCATAAGAAGAGCAAATGCCTGGGGAAAGCCATGACCAGCAAGAAGTGTCTCAGATACCCCACAGGGTCAGACGGGCCTGGATGCCCATGTTCAGACAAATCCATTGAATCCTCGGCCAACACAGTCAATGCAGCCTAGAGCATGATTCATCTCACCTTGATGGAGATGCTAGTCCTGGCATGTGGAGACCAATTCTGCTGAGCAAATAGCCTTGTCTATTTTAGGATGAACTCAGTGGCTCACTCAGCTCCCTTAAATATAGTGGCTGAGTTCAGATGCTTAAACACCCAGCAGCACCCAGCAGCATTTGAAACACGTTAGGGTACGTGAGACACTGCATGGTATCGCTGTACCTACAGGAGACACTTCCTTTGAGTGTGGCAGCTGGAGGCCAGGCAGGATGTACAAGGGTATTTTAGATGCCAGTAGATACATACAATTAGGCAACCGTATTCTGCGTCTAGCTCATCTGTGACACCTACGTCATAGACACTTAAGTGTATGAAAGTGAATCTCAGCTTAACCCTTCATGACAGTTAACGCTACCTGAAGTAGCATGTACTCCAGTTGCATCCTCTTTAACATTGTTTCAGTAATGACCTGTATTTTTTCAGACATTACGCTGCGACAGAGGTATCAAACATCAGCATTTTTTTCTGGTAGGGTTTATACATTCAGTTGACATTGCTGACAGTCAAACTGACCTTCTAACAGTGTACTGGCTGGCAAAGAGCCAATTGCTTTATAACTGTCAATATTGTCATGGCAGAATGAGTGAAGTCACAGTGCTGACTGGAAGCAAAGCTCTGCACAAACGGGTAGAGTCCGTGGCCACAGGAGTCCTGTTTTTCCACTCCGTTGCCTGCTCTGAAAACTTGTCAACCAGAAGGCTGTCCATAGAAGGGAGAAAATAAGCTCAAGTAAATAAAATTATATGCAATAGAAAAATAATTAACAATCAACTACTGCACAAAAAAAAAATCTTTAACTAGTACAAAAAATAATTACCATCATAACTGTTGTATCGGTTAATATTTTGGTGATGATAGATAAGAAATTAATAGAAGACAGTTGCTTACCCTCCACTCTTTTTGAAGAAAAGCTGGCAAGGCAGAGGGGATCAGTATCTTTATGGAGAAGCATATTATATCACCCTTTCTCCAGTTTACTACTTGCCCTTCTTCTTGCTTGTCTTTCATAATCTCTTAAAGTATTTGCTGAGTATTGTTGGTGATTTTCTAGTGCTCTATTCTATGGAAAGGTTTTCATTTTGAGTAGCTAACGCTGAAGTGAAATGTGAAGATGTGTGTTTAATTTAAACACTTCTGCTCGGAAGGTAAGTTAAGTAGGAGACAATTTGAGGGTATGAATAAACATTCTGTTAAACTTTGAAGAGGCGGTTAGTCCTGCCTTGATAGTGTGTGCGGAGGTGTTAATGAAACTTGCTGACTTTGATCCTCTCGCTAAGAAAATTAATATCTTGATATTGTGTACTTTAGGATTCAATTACGTTATACTCATGAACAGTGGTCTATAAAATAGTAAATATAGTAATATTGATATAACAACATTATTTATTTACAGTTTAAAAGATAATTTCAGTAATGAAGACAAGAAATCATTTTAGGGGCATTTAAAAAAAAAATGCCCTAAGGTTATTTTTCTTAGTGTCATACTATTCAAACTTAATGCTGTTTTATGAAGAAATTTTTCCCACAGGAAGCAAGGTTTTACTGTTGCTTAGAGGTGACAGCTCTAGAATATGTAAATAAGCCTTTTCATTCCCTCTTACACCACACTCTCCACCCCCATGCTACCATTAAGACTGATGTTTCCAGTTGGCTTTCTTCCATCAGCCCCTGCTTCCGTGCAAGTGATACTATCTCTGTTACTACATACCTCTCTTTCAGAGCAGGAAGTGGGAGGCGTAGGCTGAAGTCCCTTCTTGGCCCAGGAGACTTCAGTCCTGCAGTCCCACCTCCCAGGACAGGCCCTGCAACGCCACGCAGAGCGTTAGGTGCCCACTGTGAAGGGAGGGCTGGGAGCAAGCACTCTTGATGTCTGCCAGCAAAGTGAAGCTCTGCCTCTGGCTGCATGCTCCCTCATTCCTTCTTCTTTCATGGTTCACCTTCAAAAAGAGGAGAGGGTGAGATCGCCGGAGTCGTTCACTGCTGAGTATGGGCTTCAGTCTTCTCCAGTGACGATGGAATGCTCCAATGACAATGAGGTTTTATAAACGCATTTGGAAAGATTATTTTTAATTAAAATGATGTAATTGCTGGTGTTTAGTGCTGACTCCAATGCTCTTGATTTGCATAGACTGAGAACTAGCAATACAATTGGGCTTCTCTGGGGAGTTTTGTCTCTCTGGTCTCTCTCAGCTCTCTCTGCCTTGTTTCTGAGCCACAGTGGTGCTTAGACCAAGAGAGCTGCCATCCTGGACCAAGAGACTGGAGCAGATCCCTAAAACAAGGATCGGCTTTATTTCTAACAAGGCTTCAGCAACTGTGATTACACTCAGACCTCAAAAATCTCTCTTCATATAGATGTTCCCTTCCCTCCTCCAATCAGTTTTTCCAGTCTTCTCTTGCTGACATCTTTCTCTGCATATCTGGTCATCTTTAACGCAAAAAGTCAAAACCTTGATAGGAATGTAAAAGTTGGACTAGAAGAGGCATCTGATTTTTTGTCATCTCACATCCTTTTCATAGACAGACAAGTAGGTCATATAATTTCTTTTATAATCTTATCAAGCTACATCTCAAATGCAAACAAATGCTATTCAATTTTATATTACCAAATGTGAACTTCTGACTAAAAGGTGCTGTAGGAGAAATGCAAAAGGCTGTATATAAACAGGCCCCAGAATGAAACTAGGAAAACCTGTGAGGTGGAAGAGTTCCCTCCACTGCCGTGAGCTCTTCCTTCCTTGTGCCTTGCAGCTCTGCACATCCCATAGCAAGACATCGCGAGGGCACCTTTGGCATGTGGCATCCCACACGTGCCGCAAGGTGCCCCCAGCAGCCTGCCAGCCCACTCGTGAGCAGGCTGCAGATCTAGTTTTGAGGATGGCTTTAAAACTGACCTCAACACTCAGTAGGGCATTCTGAATTTCCTCACTCCTAGTTCTCTGTTTGCAATTATGTTTTAAGAACTATCAGTCAATTTTAATTCATATAATGCATTCCAGGCTGATTTGTGTTGCTCTAATCTCTTAATCAAAATGTGATGTGGCATCAAAGTAAATGGCTATGGAAGTTTATTACACCCATACTATTACCTTTATCAGCCAAGCTTGTCATCTCATTTACAATTCAAAGATATAAATGTATTTAATAATGTCATACCCGGTGCTATACTGCATACAAAAAATGTGCAAGAAGTACAGAGGATGGTGTTTAATTAATCTCCTAGAGGACCTTAGTATTTTGTGTTTTCTTTTCATGCTCTGATACTTCAGATTCTTGACTTTCACCTGACTGTATGTGAGAAAGAGTGCAACTGAATTTCTTATGTTTTTCCCTGAAGATACTGATACAAATACTTATAACCTTTAATTCCAAATTTAGTCAGTTTTGGAACTACAAATCAATAATGATGCTCTATAGTGATTGTATGGATTTCTAAAGATGACGGATAATGATTTGCAAAATATTAATGAAAGTGATGATTTCCTTCCCTAATCTTTCTAATAATTGAAACTATACGGTTTATAGCAAGTGGACTAAAGGAAAAGTTGGGGTTTTTACACATGGACATGGCAGGAAAATTTATAAAAATGCAAACCTAAGACTAGATTTTTAATAGCAGTAAAGCTGTCGCACACCATTAGGTTCCATGGAGCTGTTCCAGTGTGCACTGGCTGGTTTAGTGCTTTCAATCTGAGGACTGCACACTATACCATGCAAATAGTTAAAGTGCTTTACAAACGTGCCACTGAAAATACTTCACTGGATCAGAGGCTCGTCAAGAAGAACACGCTGGAAAGGCAAGGAAGGCAAGGAAGGAGTTGCCCTTTATGTGCGAGAGCAGCGGGAATGCATGGTGCTCAGCCTCGGAATGGATGAGGAGCCAGCTGAGATTTTATGGGTCAAGATTAGAGGGCAGATCAACATGGGCAGCATTGTGGTGGGTGTGTACTGCAGACCACCTGGTTGGGAAGAAGCAGATTAAGTCACCTTCAGACAACTGGAAGAAGCCAGGTTGTAATTGATATGTCTTTCCCTCCAGAATAGCAGTGGTATCAAATGCTCAGCTTTTGCTGAACACCTTAAAATGAGATGGAAATGGGTCTTACATCCAGAAACTGCACAAAGATACTCACTATTTTACACTATTATTTAGATACCAAGAAGTTGGTACAAAATCAAATGGCCATCGTATGTAAGAACATGCAGCAGTGTAGCAAGGCATGAAATTTCAAACTATGCAGCTTCATACAACTGTCATTATAAGAAGCTATGCAGGTTATCTAAGAATGAGAATTCAGTTGCATCATATCTTCATTATATGTCATCCTACAACACTGTACAGCTAAGTTGATACTGAAAATTGCTGGAAAATGTTAACATCTGTCTAACAGAAAATGGATTCTAAACCATACCCAGTGGAGGACCACACCATAGAATGTATGTTGATATAGTAGATGCATGCATGAGTAAGAAAAAGGAAGGAGAATGTAAAGGACATTTAAAAATGCCTTACATAGTCATCAAGCCAAAATGTGCATCCACAACAGCATTTTGTTCAGTCAGGACTGCACTTTTGCTGCAGATCTTATGGTTTGACAGTTCTCACATCCCGCTGATTTGTACCATGTCACGGAGCAGCTAAAGTGGATTCCTTTTGGATGAAACTGAATTGAGAAATGGGCTCCAAGAATACATTTACTACATCAAAATTGCAACCGTGTTTTAAGTCCATAGCACAAGACTAGAGTTGGTCTAAAGTAAAATCCCCTAAATCCATATAGTATGATCAGCAGACCTTTAGCACCAAGTATATCAATCTATAAATCCACCCTTTTCAGGTCACATTACCTCGCAACACAGACTTCCCAAAACTACGATTAGAGGACATTTAAGATCAAGCTATCTCCCTTGATAAATCATGGTTTTGGAGATCATTCAAATTTACCGACAAGATAAGGACAGTGAAGGTTCATGATGTATTCTCAAAGGACCGCAGTGTCAGGAGAATCACATTTGAGGCAGTCCCCCCTCAGAAGAAAAACTTTTATTCATTGCCATGTCTAGCTGGCAAGTCAACTAAGTCAGAAGTTTTGTCAGATCAGCATATCCCTGCAAAATATCTTAGTTTTACCAAATCAGCATATTTGATTCCTTAAGGTTTTTTTTTCATCATCTCCAATGTGTGAGGTTGCCACCTTGTAACACCCACCAGCATAAATACAAGAGCAGGAGAATTATTAACTATATCCAGCCAGACATTAGGTTTTATCTTGCAAAATAATCTCAATGCTAACGAAGAAGGGTTAAAGTCCCACCTGAATTAATGAATTTTATATTTTCTGGTGATATATTCATGCCAGTTAGCAGATTCCAGAAAGACTCATCTATTTAAATTAGTGATGATTATATCAACAGCTAAATAAATTTTAAATAGAGCCTAGAAATCCATGCTTCCTTGAAGCGGTGAACTGATTTAGTATGGTAATTCTTATATTCTGTGCACTTCTCTTCCATCCAAGCTAAGGAGATTACATTCTAAGGAATCATGATTTCAGCTAGAGCTCTTCTCAAAAAGCAGCGTGTTTCATGCTTTCTTAGGACATCCTGAGAACTTACCCCCAGCCCTCATGAAGTGACAGTCTTCCTATCAGTTAGCTCGGCAATGTATTCATTTTTAATGGTATCTCTTGATTTCTTCCTTTTACCATGTTCTCTATGGCTGCTCTCATTAATTTTTATTATCCCTTTCCCTTTATACCACATCTAACACCACATCTATACCATCTACATCATACTTTCTAATCACCCATTTCCCCTGGTCTTTCCTTCCCTCTGCCAGATTCTACATGCACTTTCACTTCTTCATCCCAATTCATCAGGTCTTTCAGAGAGAAAACACACACAAAAAAGTTTTCTTTTCTTTGTACATATACTTGCAGCTAATATGCTAACTATGATAAATTATAAGCACATGTTGATATTTAAATAAGCACATACATGCATGCGTGCATATGCACCAGCCTGCAGCTCAAGGGGGGTCTTAGGAGTTTGTTTCTCTAGATGGAGTCTAAAGCCCCGACTTAGGGTTTTCTACAGCCCAGAATTCCTTCCTGAGGGTAACTACATTCTGTTTTAATTCAAAGAACAGCCAATAAAGACACTTTGAGCAATAAAATTAAAATATATTGCCTTGCTACATATACCTGAAAAGTGCTTAGATATATGAATCCTCTAAGCCAGAGAAGATCTCTCAACCTAAGGCTTCTGCGATTTTGGATGAGTGCCTTCACAAGGCCAATGAACAGAAGGTGAGAGGCTCCACCCTCGCTGCAGCTGGTGTTGTGTAGCTGCTTTTTTGAGCCATCTCTGTTGCCGAGGGGCTTTTGTACTACTTCAGCTAGTTTCCTAAGCCTGGCGAAGCTTGGGCCGGAGACGGTCACTGAGCTGGTGATACTGCAACGACACAGGTCCTCAGGAGAGCAGAAATGGAGGTGCTCGAAGAGCTTTCGGGTCCAACAGGGAGGCTCCGGTGAGGTTGAGTGCCTGCCTGTTGTGGGGATGTTTTGGAGCTTGCAGTTCTGGACAAGTTCTTTTCGTAGGGCATATCTTTAGCGCTGAAAATAAAAAGCTGCAGAGTGGGGTACTTACATGAGGCCTGCCTGCAGAGGGATGAGGCAGCTGTGCAGGCTGAACAAGGAGGCTCCAAAGGAGGAAGAAACATCACACCTATTGGTAACTGTCTTTATCTCAGCCCACAGGCTTTAACTTTTTTCCAGTTCTCTTCCCCCATCCCACTGGGGAGAGTGAGCGAATGGCTGTGTGGTGTTTAGCTGCCTGCTGGGTTAAACCACAACACCATTTCACACACATAAATACCATTTTATATTTAGAAAATATGCCTAAAAATAGGGGTAGATCTTTGATGAAACTACATGCCAGTTTTTGTGCTATGTATAGAATAGGCAAAAATAAATATGACTATTTATATCTGTAATAATTGCAAAGGTTTTGTGGGGTTTTAATTATCTGTATTTATTAAAAGTTACATTGTAAAAATCCTATTTACTTATTTTGTTGTCTCAAGTAGTTTATTCAGACTTTTTAGATTTCATTTTAAGAATTTACACCTGTACTTTTACATTGCTTGTGTATTGTGTTATTCCAATCAACGCTGTAATAGAACTGTATCTGTATTTTTTCTCATTAATTGTTAATATATATTTTCATATCTTAATTTCTGATATCAAAGTATGACTATTTCTTTTATATTAACTTTTACAATATAGTCTTTCTCTTTTTTTTCAGGGCCTGAAGGAGCACTTTTTGAGCATTCTGTAGAAACACCACTTGTGAAGGCAGAAGCTTTTAAACAGCTTAGGTAAGAATTTATTCATAAAAACATAAATCTAATAAGTAAATATTGTTTGCTATACATACGTTTTTCTGAACAAGAGATTTTCAATAGCATTTACAGAACCACTAATATTTTTTTTTTCTATTTTATGTGAAAAAACATTGTTTTGAATGAAAATTATGCATTGATCTGCAATTCTGAAGTATATTATGAGTGATTTATTGCTATGCTGAATAAGTAAAACCACATAATATACTGTGGAAAGTTTTTCCGTAAACTTCTATTTTTCCATTTTGAAACACTTATGTATGACTTTTTCTGCTATGTTACAGTAAAGTAGTTTGTGTGCAGTAGGTCATAGAATATAATTAGCCAAGATTTTTAGAAACTACTGTCAAACAGACTGATAATAAAAATTTGGAATTGTGCAAAGCTCTGTATAACTAAAGAGCAGTTTGGGATGAGGAAATCATTATAAAATACCTCGTATGTTTCAGACCTCCGTAACTCTGGGACAGCATATTTTTTTTGTGCATTATTATATGTAATTTTGAGTATCCGAGATTAGTTTATAATATGCTGATTATGATGAGGTAATAAACTCAATTTTCATTCAGTTCATTAAGATGTTAAGTCAGTTCAAATTAAAATTTGAAACAAAAGAGGACCTCTTTAACAGTTATATTTCTGTCTTTTCATACCTTGGCAGTCTGCTACTTTCTGTCATAATTTCTCTTTTTAGTGTTTCTTCTCCAATTGGGCTAACTATTTAGAGAGTAGAGGAATATGATTAAAGCTTTCAAGAACACTGTCTGTATCCTGGTGTATCAATTCAGATTGAGAATGGCAAATGAGAGGGAGATTATTAAGACACTTAATTTTCTCCTTGATATTGAAGATTTGTTTACAGTAAGATACTTTGTGTTTGCATTTGAAGACAGAAAGAGCTCAAGACATTAGTTTATACATGTGGACCTCCACTTTCAAGAATGTATTTATTCTACTATGATAGAATTTGGATGTGATGGACTCTGACCAATATGTGGGATTCTTTCTTGTAGTGAACATTATCTGGTTTTGGAGAGAGTGATTCATTATATTGTAAACTTGTCATTTCCTGTGATTATCTCAATTTTGATAAAGTAGGATTTATGAACTCTTAAGACATCAATTTTTGTAGTTACAAAGCCAAGAAGCCCTCTGCAAATTTTGATTGGATACATATCAGTTATTTTCCGTGGTTGTCAATTTGCTTCAAATGCATCATCAATTAATATTTTATTAGGGTTAAGGCTAATAGTTTTATCCTACAGCCATTATGCTATGTTACATTTTAAGTTTTTATCTGCACTGCATTTAAAAACAATTACACTGTCTCAGACTACATACAACTATTGTTATTGTAATTTTTTCATCTGTTTTTGAAATAGGATGTGATTTCAGAGAAAACATTGAGATTAATTTGAAGTGTTCATAAAATTCTCCCACACAGATTAGTTTATCTCATGGATTATCTCTTTAGTGATTTTTACCATGTCAACTATAAGTAAGTTTTGATCTAAAATGTTGCTATGTGTTAGCAGAGCTTGAGTGTAATAGTTAAAGTCTCATTCAATTCTGTCTTCACTTCACTTAGAACAGTGGGAAGTACAGATTCTTTAAGAATTTACAGAAGTTTTGCTAATAATTACTATAATGTCAAGGACTTACATGGCCACGTCAACACTGACACTTGCAACTGACATTAGTATTTGACATAAATCCAGAGCTGCTAAACACCTGTGCTAGAAACCAAGCTTAACCTCAAGAAAAATGCTGTAATATCAGGGCATAAAGCTGTGCAATGAATACAGCACTTGCTCATGTCCTGCTAGGCCCTTAGAGCAGTTCAAAATGCCTCATTCTTTTTTTTTTTTTTCTTTTTTTTTCTCTTATTTTTTTTTTTCCCCTTGTCTTTACCACCCACAATCCATGTCAAGTTTGAAAGCAGAGATGGCAGTGATTCCATGGAGAGCTTCTGGGGAGGATCAAGAAAGAAATGCATTTGCTGCAGTGCAGATGCTAAGTTAAGATGTAGGCAGAGAAGAGCAATATACAAAGCTCATGCTGGAAAAAGATTACTTTCAAGGGTAATCTTAACATAGGTGTAAACAAAATTCATGCATTCCATTGTAAAGGAGCTGAGACAAGTTTACCAATGAATGGCAATTTTGTACTGCTTTATAAATATTCTGTTTCATTCCACACTGTTAAATACTGGAAGATACTACTGAAAAGCACTTCAATATGAAAATGTAAAACACAATTTTAAGTGTTACTTTTCTATTTTTAATTTGAATTATATTTCTTTTCCAAATTAGGGTACTGAGTACCAAGTTATGGATAATGTAACCCATTTGCTCATCTCAAGCGTTATCGCTACACTTTCACCATTTATTAATCTTCTGCTATTTTTCCTCTATTTTTTTCCTTCAATGGTCGTGCTGTGCCATGTGAATGTGATATGCTGGATGAATGCGATATAAAGTGCTATGGTATGTAGCATTAAATATAGGAAATACTGCTTCAAGAAAGCCCATCCACTTCAAATGTAGTTGCATGTTTCAAGGAGCTGACTGGAAAGCGGTTAATGCTCATAATTTTTCAGCTTGTGTTGTATGAACAGAGGCCACATTCATTCTCTGTCATTCAGATTTAGGGCAGGATCGCAAACAAAGCTGACACAAATGGCCTTCTGAATTACATATTCTGCTGGCTTTCCTGTCCAAATGCCAAATTTGAAGACAGACTGCTTTCTGGAAACAAAGAGATAAGTGTGTTAGAACATATCTTTTTATAGTTAAGTAATGGAGACAGAGCAATGCAATTATACTGTGGTCAGTAACTGTCTTTTCATCCCATAATTTGAAGGAAACATATAGAGTCCTTTTCAGTCTAACGGATTGAATTAATGACTCACCGTTAAAGAGATGGGTTTGCACTTACTTCCAACTGATAGGAACAATTATTACAACAAAATCCACATTTCGGAATTGAAGCTTTCATAGGTTTAAAATAACATTGCCTACTTTGGAATTCCTTTCCTGGAGTTCTTATATCTAAATAAGATACCTCATTTCCCTTTATAAAACCTGTTAAGACTTTAGGACATAGTGCAGACCTATAAACAGTCTCACATATAACAAGTGTCCGATACACATCTCAATGGCATTTTTACAGTCAATGGGAACATATGGATGTGTCCAGGAAATGCCCTCTCCAGACAAACACCGCTGAGGTGGTACCTCATTAAAATTATCCCGTTATAATTGGTGAGAACAGAAATATGTCTGGACTCTGTCTTTCTGCAATTCAGTTGCCTGGAATAGTGGAGTGCCTACACAGCTTCCAGGTGCAGGAGTCCCTCTTTGACAGCAAGCGCCTATCTGCTGGGTCACATCTCCTTTCCTGTTCTCCAGGCTGAACCCGTTGTTCTGTACGGCCGTATGATTGCAGGAGAGAAAGCAAGAGGCAGCAAGAGGAAGCACAAGTTATTCTTGTGTTTAGAAGATTCAGCCAAGAACAACAGGGCACCAGGGGTTTGCAGTTATGATTTAAACAGTAATCCTGGAAGAAGAACCAGATGAATATCCTGACCACTAGATTATCTCCTCTTTATTTGCTCTGCATTTTACCGAATTACTTGGTTGACTGACATTCAACCCCGGGATTGCCACAATCCAGCTCTTGACTCCCACCAAACTGTTTCGTAGTCTGGTAAATAGAGGCAAGATACAAGTTTCATTCCCCTCAAGATGAGAAGGGAATTGAACTGATGCTTTATGATTCCTTGCTGGATAGCAAAACCAATAGGATTGTATTATATG
>JMFS01064386.1:0-14195 GCA_000699545.1 Podiceps cristatus
CCGTCCTGGCTGAAACCAGGACACACTCTTAGGATAATTTAGGACTAATCATTTTCTCTAAGAAGTGGGTAAATTAAAGTAATTGGTTTTAATTTCAATTTGTAACAGCTGTAGAACACACTATATTAACAATTACATGAAAGCATCATTCATTTCTTCTTTGAAGCATTCTTAAAGCTGTTTTACCTGTTAACATTTGATCAAATGCTTAAAGTTACTAATGATAAAGCATATTTATATAGCAAACATGCGCCAGGGCGGGGGATTCGCATCTTAGTAAAACAAAAACAGTTTCTCCTAGCGTTTTCAGCTTTGCTCTTGTCTAAAAATAGAGACACTATATGGGGGGAGTATATAGTCTATAGGGGAGCCTTATTTTGCTCCACTTTTTTCATATTTAAGTCATTCATTCTTAAGGACTGAATAAAAATAATTCTAACCAGATGTCTGGTGCATCGTTTTTTCATTAACAAAATTGACTCAGCCATGAAACAACCTTCACCCTGATCTATCCCGGCAATTTCCACCCATCGATGCCCAACAAGGTTTCCAAATGGAATATGATAGATGCAGGAGAAAAGGGCTATAGAGTATCATTGACACTGACTGGGCTGCGAACAGGATTTGAGCTCAGCTTAAGTAACGTGGGACAGGAGGGTCCAGAATTTCTGAAAATTATATTAGTTGTCTAAACACATGGACCTCTGTCTATACACAGGCGTCTGAAGATTTCAGCAGAAGAGTTTAAGACATATACACCTCCACCCCTCATTTTATTCTCGTGCCTTAGAAGACATCACTGCAAAGGCACTTTTCAAACACAAAGCTAAAAGGTGGTGCCAGCCCCTCAGACGTCTGAGAATTTCAGACAGGGGGGTGCAGACGATACAGATATATAGGAAAGTACATGAGGAAAATAGAACGTTAAAGCTAATTTTGACCAAATAGCCAGAAGAGATACATATCATCTCCTGAGCCGCATCTTTCCAACTGATAAGATGAAAGTTTCCTTAATCCTAGCAAGTCAAGACTATACTGAAATATTGGAACAGAATTCATTCCACAATTCCATCAAAGTCTAAAAATTTGCTAATTTTGTCTCTGTTTAGAACTGCATATACTATCCCATTCAAGCCAGGATGAGTTTTTTGATGGAATTTTTGCTTAATTTTAACAAAAAAAAATCTGATTTTAAATTTCAGACCACAATTCTGCAATATGGCAACGTGTGGCTGTGCCAGTCCCATCACCAAAGCTCCTCTGCTGGTTCTCGGACAGCCACCGCAAGAGCTGGTCGGTGCTTTTCACTTCCAGTTGCAGGAAAAGCATTTCCATCCCAAGGGTATGACGGGAAGCCGCGTAAGGCTGTTATGTGGTCGGGGCTGACTGAGCTGGTCTGTCTCACAGGACGCCAGCTTTACTTGGCTCACCCATGATTACAAGGAATTTCCAGAGATTTTTTCTCTCCTACAGATTTTTTTACAAGACCAAAACACAGAGTTTTTAAATTAAGAGAGTTATATCTGGATGTGCTTACATGAGTCTTAAGTGTTCTCCTAGAGAGATTAGCATGGAAATACTGTGATACGGGCACCTGGTTTCCTTTGCGGGTAAAATGTGAAATTCTCAGCCTCGAGAGAATGCCGCAGTATTAACATTTTTAGGGCATATGCAGGCTCGAATCATTCCACCGTCAATACGTATTTTGAAGCCTGCCACTTCCCAGCACCCCAGCAGATGTCCCCACAGTCTACACACACATTTTAAAGGCACCTCAGTGGAAAGCAGGATTTTTCCTTAACATTTTCAGGAGAAAAATACAAAGTTTTCTTTTTAGTCACCAAAGAAAAAACCGCATTTTTGACTTCCAGGCCAAAAGCTTGTTGCTAGAAATAACTCAAAATACTATAATGAAAGCCACTTTTCATTCTAATTGGCTGGTTGGTTGAACTCAAAATGCTTGACAGAGCCTGATTTGAAGGCAGGTTTCTTGGGGAGGTGGGGATGGGTGCTGTGGGTGACCATCTGATCCCACGCTGCTTCTTCAGGTGGTTCCTTAAGAGCTTATCAGTCTTCTATTGAGGAAGCCAGTTTTTGATCTGATCTTAAAATCCAGCCTCCAGGAGAAAGCTCTGGGCTACCAAGAAAAAAAAGAGATCACGTCTAAGAGCTACGAGCAGCTCACTCTTCAGGCTGTGGCAGGCCGGTAGCTCTGAGCACCTCCAGGGTCTGCAGGTCTGTCGGGAAGGGGGACCTCTGATTTTTGCCACAGTGTGTAACAGCTAAGAGGCCAGGCTGTTACCTTTGTGGAGAATAATGTTGATTTTTTTTTTTTAATTTTCATTTTTAATCAAAACAAATAACCCAAATCCAGAGTTACTTCTTCATACAGTTTTATGTTTGGTTGGCTTTCAAGGAGGTACTTCAACATTTTAAAAATAAGACAATGGCTTTTTAATTAGCTATAAAGGAATACTCAAACAGTAAGCATCCCACCCAAAATAAAACCAACCCCCCAAAAAAAACCCAAACCAAAACCAAACCCCAAACAATTTTAAATTTATTTCTTTATTCAGCTTTGGTCTGAATTAGCATGATCCCATTAGTCAGAATGAATCATGTCTCCAAGTAAATATTTTTCTAGTATTTTAACTAAAAATGAAATATAAAATTCTGTGGCTTAGCAAAAATAACAACAGCTATGTGCACAGAGATTTTTGCTTGGAAAATGCCTATAAAAGACATTCTACAGTTAGTTTTTGGTTGTTTTGTTTTGGGTTTTTTTTAAGTATATATTTTAAATAGATTGTCAGAAATGTATTTTATTTGTTAATTCAGTGATCCTACAGGAGCTACATAGCACCTCCCTAAAAACTGTGTCTGAGAATTCAAGACTAGCCAGTTGACTTGGTTACAAAACTCCAATAATTTAGAAGGCAGTGCTTTAGATAGCATTTTTTTCTCCCCAAATTGGTAATTTCTTAAGTTCTGCTCTCCACAAAGTAGAGAGGCGGCAGCGAGAATATGGCTAGCTTCCCTCCGCGCCCTGCCAGCAGGGCAAGCGACGACTTGCAGGAAGGAAGGAACAATTCAGTTTTGTACACACTTAACCTCAAACTAAGGGGTTGCCAGTCCATTCAGTACAAGCTTTCAGACATCTGCCCCGGATGCCTATAGCCGGAATGAGAACTCACAGGGGTTTTGTCAGTTAGCAGAGAGGAAAGGATGGAGCCAAAATGCAAAACTCTCAGTTCTGGATTTGTGTGGCTTTCTGTCTTGTCTCCCTCCTGACGCTGGTGAGATGCAAAGCTGATGGCCCTGTCAGTGCAGAGCTGCTCCGACTAAAAGATCTTGCAGAAGCACAGAGCCCGTCTTCTGACATTTCTATTTCCAGCCCTGGCTTAGCTAGCTTTTGTACTCTGGCTATCTGCTGCTAGGAAATGAGCTGTAGAGGATCAACACAAGGCAGCATAAATCAGAAACTGCTCTGGTCTGCTTGTGTCTCCAGAATCCTAAGATACTGACACAGCACACAGCTCACTGATATCTCCCATCTTCTTCTAACAGGAAAAGGAAGAATTTAAAATTCTCCATAGTAACAAAGAATTTGAATGAGCTCTGGGGTTCTGTGTATGAAGCTCTGAGTCTTTTAAGTAGAAAAATCATCTTCGCTCACCTTCCTACTTCTCTTTTAAGTCCACTGTCTTGCGCTTTCTGCATTATTAAAAATTCATTCATTCTATGAAAAGGGGTCAGAAAAATCAGCGATCTAAAGACATGCCCCTTTCAGTATGCCAAGCCTCAATACAGTCTCACTGTTTCACTGGACGACATCAATGCTGCCTTGCAGGGGAGGAATTTTTCCAGGGGTTCCTATCAAAGGATGACACTGCGCCATTGTTCAAGTAGAAATATGAAGGCTCAGCGAGGCCAGACCGCGGCTGTCTTAAGTTGTCTTAGTATGTTTTCTATCATGTGTAACAAGGATCTTTCCTGCATCAAGTGACATCCCTAAATCTGAAAACAAAGTCTTTCACACTGGAATCCACAGATGAACTAACAGACCCGATGCGATACCTATGCAGCTATTCAGAGGGGAAGATACAAACTCACAAATTCTTCCAATAGAAGGAGGAAGGTAAAGTTAGAAAAAGAGGCTATATGTCCTTCTTGCTTTATCTTCCCAAATGTATTCAGCATCACAAGAAAGAAATTTTAAAAAAACACCAACATTTCATTATATAACTTTTTGCAATGTTATGTACTCTTATATTATTTCCTTATCTTTTTATAGAATAAGTAATTTGCCAGGGGCATTATAAGATGCTTTCTTGAATTAAAAACAAACAAACAAACAAAACACCACCACAAAAACAACCACCAAAAAAACCCTAAACAACTACATACTGAAGTACCAGGAAGACAACCATAGCATCTTTAATGCATACTCAGGCTGCTTGGATAAACTATACAATACAACTTCACTAGAACGCTGAAGGTGAAGAATATTAAAAACACTCAAAAAGAGGAATAAACTGTTAGTCCAAAGTCTCTGTGAAAATGGCAGAAATTACTTCAGAGGGGAGAAGTGTTGCCTCTATTGCAGTATCATTTCATACCAAGAAACCTATTGATATTTCGGATTTGAACACAAGAAAACAAAGCAACCTGAAAATAGATAGGTTGCTACATTAGAAACCACTGTGGTATCTCAGATGGAAAGTAACATGACCTAAATTCTTTATTAGTAAATGAGTTACAATGTGGACTGTGTTAAGTCAGCAGATGAAGTACAGAGATAAAGAAACAATAGCAGCATTCTCTGATGGTGACATTATGTATGAAAGACCTTGGCAATCCTAAAACGTCTATACTCCCTAATGGGTAAGGGTCACTGGTATTATATATTATTATTACCAATAGTAAGATGTAGTCACTGTGACACCAGGACCTTTTAATTCACAGAGCAAAATGAAGTAACAGGACTCAGTAGTTAATAGTTTTATGAAACACTGCTTGTATTATGGAATTCAACTCTAATTAGTTCTTAGTCTTAGGGATTTTTTTAAAAAGTTTTTAATTTTAGTGGCTGATAAGCAGCACAACAAGCAAAGGAGATACTGAGATCAGGCTTCACACAAATGTACATCACGGTTTCCACAGAAAGCTACTCACATCATCGTATTATAGAACGAAATGGAGGCTCAGATAAACAAAAATGACCCATCAATAAAACCCTGAGAAAACTCATAGAAAACAGCTGTAAAAACAGAAGACCAGACTGCACAGCAGACGTCTATATGGGATATTGCAAAACAGGAGGCAAATCTTACAAACACCTCCAATGTAAAGTCTAATGCTGTGGCTTGTTTGAGCTGGTCCTGCTGGGGCTGCCCCATGATCCACGGCTGAAGAGCAGAGCAGCTTTATGTCAGCGAGGCAAGAGAGGCAGGGCTGGAAGCTCTCCAAGATTCGCTCTTTCCATCAGCTGGGAGACAGCTGAGAATAAGCCAGAACACTCTCATGGCTGCACCGTCCCACATTAGAGGCATCGCTGGCATCCATCCTGTCTCACAACCAGGGAGGCACAAATCTATTTATATAAACACTTGCCTCCATTGGACTGTGTCAACTGTGGCTTATTTAAACAAGAGAACTGAGATCAGTACACAGATAAATGAATAAATTCATCCGAGGTTCTTAAATACTGAGGACATGAGAACCACAAAAGACATGACAACTGTAGACCAAAAAGCAAAGAAGTCCATTAGGAAGTTGAGTATTTCCAACTGCAAAATATTTTTGTTTTACTTGCATGTTTCCTGTGAGTTCCTTGTTGCAGAGTTAAGAGCAAATCAAAAAAGAAAAAGCAGTAGCATCAAGCAAGAAGGGGAAAAAAAAAGGATGTGGTTAAGAGTAATGGGAGAAGGTTGTGAAACATCTCCCTGCTGGGAGATGATTTCTACGCGGCTTCTTATCTCTTTCACCTCAAGTAAATCCATGGTCTAAATAGCCTGCTGGTGAACCACCTGGAGGGCTCTAGGCAGGGACTGTAGACGGCGCTGGGAGCAGAGGGACCTCTCTGGGGAGTCCCCAGAAGCATGAAAGGGAAGGGACAGGAGAGGCACAGAGAGTGTGCGAGGCGGGGACAGGCCAGGCCGCCCTCCCTAGCCAGAACGTCAGGAGGGTCTATATAAAGTATGTAATATAAAGTGATCAGGCCCATCACCTAACACCTAAAGCACCCAAAAAGAGCAAAATAAAACCAGACGAGGCAACTTGGATGCAGAATTAATAAATAGTTTGTTACCAACTGTGTGAAAAAAAACATTTGAGGAGATAACGTCATCTATTGGCAGTAAAATACATGATTTAGGTAAGAAATGTAATTCTGGTGTTGACTTAGAGACACACTGTTAGAAGATTAGGCTGTTTATTTACATCCTGTAAAGTATATAAAATACACTTTCCATGTAAATAAGACCACATGGGTAACAGGCAGGACAGAATTTATAAAGACAAGAAGATAAGATCTAAGAAGCAGAGCAAGTCAGGAACTTACAGAAAAACAGAAACAAAACGGAGCAAAACGATCATTCATTTCAATAATAAAGTGTGAGCAAAAGAAAACATAAATCATCCAAATTATGTCACCATCTCATCAGTACCTCTAATGTACATGGTGTCAAAGAGGAAACAGTTACATGGTAAAAAAATTAATACCCAAATTTTTGGTGCTGTCTCTTTGAGAGAAAATAACGTCGGTATTACTAGAGTACACTTCGCCAATCATCCTTTTGGCTGGTCCTCACTTGTTTTCATACGTTACTGACCAAGTATGGGTAATGCCACAAGTGGTCAAAGACAAATTAATGTGTTTCCTTTCTGTAAAACTTATATTTCATATAGAACAAGATAAATGCAAGATGAAACTGCACAGATTAATTCCCCAGACATCAGAATAACTGACAAAGCAAACAGAGATTGCTTCATTGGGATAGCACACAAGTAAAATAAGGCAGAAGCTGCTTTAAGTGACTGTGGCACCTTGGAGATACCCAAGACATGGCATCTTTGCTAAGATGCAAAGCAAAAAGTCATAGCCAGTTGCTGTTAGCCATAAATTAACTGCTCAAGGCCAAAAGTAAAGAGAATTGACTGTTGATAAAAAGAAAGCTAGAAATAATTAAAAGTTAGAAGAGGCAGACACTTTATTAAGTGGTATATAGAAGTCAATATTAAAATCATTATCAAATTAGTATCTATCTAGAATGAAAACCGAACATTTCTTAAAAGTGATTATTACTAAAAAATAAAAAAATTCAGTAGCGATCGACAGTCGGGATGGGATTCAGTTCAATATTTAGATAATTGACTGTGCACTCTAAAGGCTCTTTCACATATTATACAAGCTCTCCTAACTGTAATTGGAGTGACCGCACATATATGGCAGTGAAATTCTGCTGTCATTCCCAAATGCCTTCCTTTCTCTTCCAGCATTCTCTAAGCAAAAACCAAACTATGTACATATCCAACTTTGACAAAACCATGAACTTTAGTCAGGGTCATATCCACTGCCAGTTAATTGGTTGTGAGGATCTTTTCCAAATAAGATTGCCAGGGATATATATTCAAATGGGAGAAGGAGAAGGGAAAATTAAAACATTCTAGAGTACTATCTACAGGATTACCTGGGTATCTCCATTGTAATTATTTAGGACCACATAAATTTTGGGGTCTATATCAGTCCTTCTCTTACAAAGATCAATATTCTGAGGTCTTCAACTATTGGACCTCAACTGATGTTCTTGTTCCTGCCATTCAGTTTGGCCTTCACTCAGATCATCTGAAGTCTTGCAGGGGTGAAGATCACACATTTAATGGACATTTAAAATACAAAGCACTCGCTAGACAGAAGTATTACCATGCCGAACTAGAAAGCATAGAGTACAAACTGTCAAAAGCAACACTGCTCCATGTTGACTTACTCTTTAACATTGAGGATGACATCCATCCCTATGTGAGGGAACTTCATTTCTGCACTGGAGGTTATGTGGCACACAAAAATCTAATGCTGTCTTGCAAATTACAGATAAACTTCACCACAAAAGAAGCATGTTTGGCAGCCCAGGAACATTCCCATCATCCATCAGCCTGTCATCCATCCTCAGGTAAGCAGTATCCATTCTTGGAAGACAGTGGGGGGTTTTCTACTGTGACCCTTTAAATACTAAAAATATCTTATTTGCATCATATTCCCAGGCAGTTCCAAGAACCATCTTGCCTGTCACCCTACCCTGTTCTTGGTTTTGATTTAAAAAGAAAAGGAGAAAGAAAAAATAAGCATTTGCAGCACATTACTAAAATGCTCAATGGTGAACCTCATGAACATCCCAATACTGTTTATTACTTTCTTCCTCTTCTCAGCTACTCGACACAAATGAATTTACTGTCTTTGAAGTTCATAGGTGAAGATTTGGCCACTAATATAACTGAGCATGACAGCATGGCATCTTTAAAGAAGACATAAAATGTGTTCACCACACATCGAATATTTATGTATATTTGTGTGATTAACAAAAAAAAAAAAAAGGGATTTCTGAATATATCGGAAAGTGGGAGACATTACCCAGTGTGTTCATGTAGATAAATATCTACTCATTAATCAGACGGAATGTGACAATGTGACAGAATTCAGGAATTCAGATCTAAATATGAGTCCCAACTGCTTATGGATAATCTCCAAGTACACAAGAGTGAAGAAGCAACTTTGACAGTATCTTTTGATTAATCTTTTGATTAATCATTAAAACTTCCATCTGAATGCACTGGGATACTTAAGACAGGCATTTCAAGAGGAGCAATATCTGTTTCAAAGAGTAAAGTCATACAGTTCAAGTGGCAAAATTCCAATGATATTATGATCTGCAAACCTTCCTCATCTGCCTTTGGAGAAAAAATAGTTTCAAAAGGTGAAAGAATAATGAACAGATTAAAAAAACCCCAACAACTGCAAACCAATATGAAGAACATTGTAAGGTCTCTAGAATGAAGTAGAGAACACAACTGTAACAGTATAACAAACATAACCTTCATTACCAGCTCTTTTACCACAACATAGCATAAAAGTTGGTCATCAAACTTGGTTTAATGAAAAAAGATGGTTCCCAGGGAGGGGGGGCAGGGATATTAACAGGAAAATGAAAACACAGCTGCACTTGAACTAAAATTAAAAAACCACAAAGGAACAATCAGATACAAAAGTCTGATAAGTGACTTCGTGGCAGCTTTTGGGGGCAGGGGAAGAAGAAAAAGATGGAAACTGTTTGCAGTCAGGTCACCAAAAGTTCCAAGGTTATTTTTGTTTGGTTTGCACTGGCTGAAGTACTACAGAAAGTAGATGAAAGACGTAACAATGTTTAAATCTATAATCATGCATTGCAAAACTAATGATCAAAGGACAGCACGGAATAAAAATGATGTAAAAATTAGTTCAGTTGGACAAAATAATCGCTGAGTCTTCAGAGATTCTATTATTTCTCATACTGCAAAAGCAACAGAGCAGAATATTTCTAGGACTGAAAAGGTCTCCCTGCTACAAGTGAAACTCTGTTGATCAAGCAGTTTTTGGTGGGGTAAATTTTAAGGAACTCTCATTGAAGAGGTTTCCATTGATACACCTTCTTAGTAGTACGAAATAAAAGTCAGCTTAATTTATGCAAAAGTTGGTTAAGAGGTAATCTATACTATGGCTTGGCAAATATTATCTTTGCAATAATGAAAAGGTTTCTGACAATAGAGTCCTTCCCATTGTACAGTTTTCTCACAAATCTTCCTTAGTTTACTTCTCTTACCTAATTTCTAAGAGTTTGGAAACTCTTTCAAGTCTTGCAGCACTTATCTGCAATCAGGTAAAGCCAAAATAATTTCCCAAGTGGACCTGAAGTACAGCATTCTCTTCCAGGCCAGTAAAAAGAACAAGGAATAGCTTAATTATTTACTTGCTGTATATATGACTTCCCAGCAGTTGAATCACAAGCTTCAAGAGGCTTACATTATATTCTCTTTCTTCGGTGGGGGGCTTGGTTTTTTGGCTTTTTTTTTTTTTTTTTTTTTTTTTTTTTTTTTTTTTTTTTTGTACTTTTATAGGGAATATTTAGCCACAGAAGAAAGCCAAGAAAGGACTTGCAGAGCCAAGGATGGGTTTCCTTATGCCCAGCTCAGGCCTTGCACTGAAGTGTCTCCAGCTTCTAGGTCCAGCAGGCTCTGCACTCATACACAAGGCAGCAGTAAGCACCTACCCATTCTGAAGGCCCCCAGGATGGCCAGATGGGAAGACTGGTCCTCCCAGGTCTTATGGGAACACTGGTGATGACCTGAAATGTGCACCACCGGCTCCCGCTGCTTGCGTCAACATCTGGCCACAGATTCAGCCCTAATTCATCTCAGACTGCTGTTATGTCTGGCTATCACAAACAGTTCACAAATATACTCTGGGCAGGACACAAAATTCAACGGACTGCTTTTTGGGCAAAACCCAAATTAAAGCCCCACCGAGAAGAATAAGCGGAGGAAAGGAACTTGGAGGCCGTGTGAGACACTGATTGGTTTTGGCCCTGCTTGAGAGCGCTGAAACTAGAAGGTGGTGAGGAAAGAATACAGTCACCGAGTCACTAAAAATTTAGAAACTGTGAAAGGAATGTGTCGCTGCGTACCAAGAGCAACAACATGGCTTTGCGGCTGACTAGCAAATTAGACACGAGAGGTGTAAAAGAAGCAGGAAGAGAACCAGCAGGAGAGAAGAAAGGCTGGTTAACCACCTTGGCTGGACTGACACGTGGCTGAGACCTGTTTTACCACTTCAAGGCTGTGAAGTTCCTATACTTCTGCCCCTGACTGTTTGTTTCCTTAATGCCACCAGGAGGTGACATTAGTTCAGTTGTATTATTTGATAATCTCAGTCTCTCTGGTAGAGGAAATTGTGCAACAGACTATTATTTTTAGGCAACCTCTAGGTTTCAACAGCCACAGAAGATACACAGGCCTTCAGTCATCCGTGTTTAGATGCAAAAGCACTTAAAGATTATTAGATGGAAACCAAATTGATTAAAAATGCTCATTAAAACAAAGAAAAAAATAAACAAAACCAAACAAACAAACAAAACCACAGAAAAAATAAATAATCCGTGTCTTAGACAGTAGCAAGTACCAGCATTCTTCTGCCCCTGATCAGGTTACGTTTGTGCTTTCTGGCAAGGAATGTCCAAGATGACCGTTGCAATACTCTCCCATCTCAGTGTATATGATCCTACTATTTTCCCTTCAACAGTATGAGTGAAAGGTGCTGTGATGCTGTTTGATAAACCAACACAGATACTGACAGCAGAATGCATGCTCCTGAGACAAAGGTATGTGAACTACAAAAGATCCTAAATATTTGACAGCTACAGAACACCATGCAAGAGTGCAGTACCAACAAAGATGACCATAAACGCTCTTAACCAACATGCAAGATGAAAAAGCAAAGCCAACTGGCCTCTCATCTGATTCTTTTAAGTAGCTCACAAACTATTAAATACATAACCACCTTTTAAAATACACCAGTTTCTTTATTCTGGCACATGGAATTCATATGTTTCTTTATTTTGGCACATGGAAGGAATGAGGTAAGGGTGACTGACGAAGTCTCTCAGCAGCTTCAAATTCTGACCAGCGTTGATAGCACCACAGACCACAACATCTGCAACATAAGCTATATCACTGTGCATAGGAGCTATTTGATGCAATATATCTCAGTTCTTGCAGAAGGATGACATGCTTGCAACACCAGGAAAATATAATCTTCTAAAATATTTTTGTTCTTTTTAAAAAAATCCTTGAATGCTATCCTGATAACCTATCTATACATCTTCATGCAAGATTGTGCTAACAAATAATAGTTGCATTAACATGAGAAATATTAAACCTACAAGCTGAGCATTTATTTCCTTACATGATATTTTATGAACTGCTGAAAAATTATCTGCATTATGTGCTCATCCCTAATATAAATGGTGCAGGAACTCCAGGCATAATCACACCCACCCTGAAGTAACATCAGAGTCTGTCATTCATTTAATACAGTTTAGAAAATAAAACCAGCTTGCTATGTCAAGAGAGAAATTGCTTTAGTTGCTTTCACAAATAATATGTTCTTGGCTTTATTTACAGACCGCAAATAACCATCATGACATTTAAAGGAATGAGAAAATTGTATTACCTTCACTATTAATCCCTTTGAATCAACCATCCATATCCTTTTGATAGCTGCATCTTTAGATACCCCTTCTTTTTCCATAGCCATAACAATGAGGTTTGCTATCCCCAGTGCAGCCTGAAGGAAAGAGAACAGTAAGATACAAAACTAGCAATGAAAGAAATCCCCCGCTCAGTCACTATTTTATGTAAGTTTCTTATTTAAAAATAAAACCGATTTATTGTTTTTTCATAAAGTAAACACTAATGAATGGTTGCTACCATTTGGTAATTAGAAACCATAGTGTAGATAAATAGTACAGATACATCTTATATAGATAAATTATAGTATAGATACATCTTCTGTGTGGATAGCATAATAAATGTCTAAACTGTAATGAAAAATGCTACAACTAATACTTATTCCATGGAATAATCTCAGAATATGTTAAATATTTTTTCTTCTTTGAAATTCTATTTAGCTCATTAGATTTTTTTCATAAATTAGACCAAAGGAAACCACACTCTGCATGCCAGAAAGTAAAATGCGGTCCTAAAGGATTTTTGTCCATTAAGAAGGTAAGTCTCCTTTTACCTATTATTCATGTGGTTTTTGTAACTCTAGACTTGGCTGTGCTCCTAGTGAAAGCAGGGGCAAGAAAAATTCACTTATCAATATTTTGCTGAAACATGTATCATTCTTACTGGATTTTATAGTATTTCATCCAACAGATCAAACCTCAAACAGGTACAGACTGAAAAACAGGCAACAAAATGAGCCAACAGACCACTCAATATTTCTGATTACCAGCTCATATACATATTTATGGGGTTGACCCTGTTTCTTTTTCTTTTTCACTCAGTTTCACTGAGAATCAAGCGAGATTCACCTCTTTCAGTTAAAGAAGTAGTTTTACTAGGAATAAGTTCCTGTGGCAGGGATGATATCTACCATTACCTCTTTGCAGCAACAGGCAGAGTGACAAATCTAATGAAAAAATAAACATTAGACCATTGATTTATCTGTCTGTTGACCATGGAGTAAAACCAAGGGAAGGAACTTCAGACAGACAGGCAGTCTTGATGTACAAAGGTGCTGACATGCCAGACATGGATGTAAGTGGTTCTGAAAACTACAGACTTGATCTCAGTAGCACCAAATATTGAATCAAACTAAAGATATCTCGACTATACAAAGCTGGGTTGGTATATTGCCCATATAGGGAAGGCTGGTGACCATGAATAATATTTTTCAGAAGCCTGCACGGGGTTGTAGACTTCACACAAGAGATGACAGCTAGCTACACTGTAGATAAGTACAACTTTCACTCATGTGTCAGTGGCTTAGAAATTTATACTGAAAAATTAGTATCAAAACATAATGTGCAGAAAAGTCTTCAGAAATGGATGATCTCAACATGTAGAATACTAAAAAACTATATTTAACAATAGGAAAAATCAAAGAGGCACTGCTTCTTACTAAATATCACTGACTCTGGTAAATACATTTTATTTCATTTCTCTTTCATGGCCTGATATATTTCTTTATCTTTCCAAAAAGATTTGTTTGCTTATATTGAGAGCAGTTGAATAATTTACAGCCGAAGAGCTAAAACCTGAAGTTTTAAAAAGAGAGCAGATCTCTGCAAAATATCTTATAAAAAATATGAGGCTTGCCCAAATGATCAGAGATTTTTCTGTAAGTTTTCATTTGAATTAAGAATCAACTTTCAGTAGGTGTTAGTGATCATTCTACCCATTTAATGTTCTTGTTAACTGCATACATTAAATATTCAGAAAAATCTTCACACTAAAATTTTTCCTGATCTATAAAAAATACATACCTCTCCAGCTCCCTGGAACAACACTGTATGATCTGATAACCTGTTCTTGGTGATACGCAGAGCTGCAAG
Organism: Podiceps cristatus; assembly: GCA_000699545.1. NCBI lineage: Eukaryota > Metazoa > Chordata > Aves > Podicipediformes > Podicipedidae > Podiceps > Podiceps cristatus. The sequence continues at coordinate 14,148 of JMFS01064386.1, forward strand.
AAGACCTGCAACAGCCACAGATGCAGTACCTGAAATAAAAAAAAAAAA
>JMFS01064392.1:0-11421 GCA_000699545.1 Podiceps cristatus
TGGGGGGATGTGCTTGGTGCCCCTGGGCAGCCCCTGCCCCGCTGATGCTATGGTGGGGTTCTGGCCACTCTTCCTCTGACCGGGGCCCAGCAGGCGCTGAGCTGCCGTTGCTGGGGCACAGGGTCAGGTTGGTCCCTGTGCCACCTCTGCCTTCTGCCCCCGCGTCCAGGCCGGGCTGTCAGGGAGCTGAGCTGAGGAGATGGCAGTGCTTAGCTGTCAGGGCAGCAGGACCCATGGGGCACCTGGGGCTGCAAGCCCATGACGTGCTCCTCTGCTTGATAAACCTCTCTCGCCAGGTGCTTCTACCTTGATAGCTTGGGGCCTCCTGCCCTGCAGCCTGTCATCGGAGACAGCATGTGCTGGGTGGGGTCAAGGGGGGCTGAAGGTGTTTTTGCACAAACCCCAGATACTCCTCCATCTAAACCATCCAAACTCTCCACTAAAGCTTTCCAACTTACCCAATCAAGAGGGCTAGCAAATATTTTGGGCCATAAGGACTTTCTGTGAGGTGGGGGCAGGTTGCTCCAATATAAGGCAATGCTCCAGGCTCCTCATCTCTCTGCAAGCACAAGGCAAGATGCTCTGACATGGGGAGGTCCAACAGCCTTACATCCTGTGAGCTCAGGGTGGTCACTCTGTGTCCTCTCTGGGGTATGGCAGGCTCCATCAGGAGGTAGGATGTGAGAGTTTTTAAAACATGCCTACATTATCCGCCTCCCACTCCTGTAAAGAGCCTGGACAGTGGAGTACACAGCATGGCATGAGTGATGCAATGTTTGCAGGTGAGGGTTCAGCTCATACCTCATTTCCCTCTGGAAAGGAGGAGGGCTGACTTCATGGAAGTTTAGTGGAGTTTTCCAGTCCAAAAGAAGTACAGGGCAAAAGCAGAGTCCTCCCAATGTAAACTACTTGGAGCACCACCTAGATCCCCACCCAATGAAAGCACAATCCCTATCCAAATGTTTTTATTTCTATGAGGCAAAATTCACTTGTCACAAGTACTTTCTTCATCCCTGTAAATGTTCTTCCACCTCTGCCTGCTTACTCTGAAAGGTCTCCTGGCTATATTGTATGCAGGAGGACCACCATCTGAGGGGATCTTCAAACTAGCTGCCAGTGAGAAAGTGTGCCAGGAGCTGAATGAGGCCCTCAACAAAGGAGGGCATGGTGACCTCCAAAGCCAACTTATATGTCTGCTGTCAGAGACCTTGAAGATGAGTTCTTCTGACTTCCAGCTGTGATAGTGCCTTGCTAACCTACAGGCTCACTTCAGTAACTGTATTCGGCCTACCAGGGACTCCAAGATAAAACCACAAGGAAGACAAACTGCCTGTTTCAGATGCAGAAAAGTTTGGCATTTTTGTTTTCTGTTGTCTTTTCTATTCCTCTTCTACTGCACCTTATTTGTTGTGTGCCTATAGGAAACACTTTCTTCCTCTGCAACCTCCTCAGGGAGGCTCACTGAGAGAACAGTAAGCAGGAGAGCAGAAGGCAAAGAAGAGCTTGGTCCTGTTAGGAGACTGATGCTGACTTTCCTGGTATGTACCCCAGAAGGTCCCAGGTCTCTCAGTGTTGATGGGTACCTGTGAGAGCAGGTAGCTGAACCCAGACTTCTTCCTTGTGAGTCAGAGTCACAGGGATGCTCCCTCCAGACTCAGCAGTGGTGTTCAAAGCCTTGTCTGAAGCTCTTGGCATTGCAGAACTTCCTCTGAAGCATCCTCTCCAAAATTCTATTAGCTGACCTCTTTGAGAAAGGGATGCTAGCTTTGGAGAAGCCAAGAAAGCAGGGCAAGTTGGAAGGACTGAAAAAGTAGCCTTGGCCAGCAGTGCCACTGTTATGGAGTGAGTAGTAGAGCACTGGGGTTTCCCTGCAAGTTGACAGCCTCCTTTGAAAGCCCATCATTTCTGTTAGCTAGCTCTTGCTGCTGCACAGTTGAATTTGGAGCGGAGGTGACATAGGAAAGCATTTCTCTGGTCAGAACACTTCTTTAAGGCCTTTGAGTGCTTTGCAAAATGACTCTCATAAGAAAGAGAGAGAGGTTACAGTAGCTTAGTAAAGGTAGTGAAGCTGTAGATCAGGCATGGAAATGAGAAACACCACCATGCTTCATAATGGAAAAGCAGGAGACTTGATAGCTGACTTAGAAAACCTTGGACAGAACCATAAGCTTTCATGTGCCCTAGGAAAGCCTCCAGTAAAACATTACAGGATTTATTAATGTTGTTGATCCAGTCAATGACATGGGATTCTGCAATACTGACCTGTTGGTCCAGATCTTAAAATTAACCTCATGCTGAGCTGCCTTTGATGATTTTTGAATGGCATTTCTGCTAAGTCACTGAGAAAAGCACACACTTTTTTTTAGCAGTAGCAGCATTTCTGTGAGTTTAATGGAAATGCACTCATATAAAGAAGTAGGAGCCACTGAATTGATGCACTGGTGTCATACTACATTTGTGTTCCCCTAGGGTGGCTGACAATTGCCTAGAGCAAATCTCTTCTTCCTCAAGCAGTTACTTTCTCTGCTCCATCGCATCAGCCAAAACTCTTCAACCAGAAGATGAATTCCAGTAATCTTGCTGTTTGCATTGGGCCAAATATGCTGGGCTCAGTCAAGGACAGCTCCCACTCTAAGTGCTGATGAAGATGAATGACAAGGTACACTGAATTTTCTAACCAGCTACACCCCTCTGGGGCCGATCAGAGCATTCCTGTTGAGAGGTACCTTGCTGTCTCCTCTCTTGAACCCCTGCCATGTGAAAACAGACACACAGCTGCAAGGGTTAGGAGTGGAATATATTTTCATCCCATTGTTGTTTTATGTGTACAGGTGAAGGTGCTGGTAGGGTTTCTGATTAACAACTGAACTGAGATGTTTGGGAAGGAGATTGTTTGGCTTTACATTTTATCGACTGAAGAATCACCAGCCCACATGGACATCCACATGGACAGCTCCACGGGTGGAGGATGAACTGAGGGTCGTCACAAAGCAAGGCTCCTGGTCTCTATTTTTCAGTTTGTTACTGAGGTGAATCTGCGAAAATGCAGACAGCTTCTGAGTGCTCAAAATATTAATGCAGAGGTCAGAACATGGATGTGAGTAGAGACAGAGCCCAGGACACCGGTCTGCCTCTCCCTGTTAGCCCCCAGTGCAGCTCTGATGGGACTGTGATATGAGTAAGTCCTTGAATCATAGAATCATTTGGTTGGAAAGGACCTTTAAGATCATCAAGTCCAGCCATGCCATCAGACAGACTAAAGCTCACATCACCACACTTGTCCTTTTGCCCCATACTGCTTTAGTACATTCTGCTATAACTGACAAGGGCCAGCAGCTCCACTTCACAGCACTGCCTTCAGCATGAGTGCTTTCTTCGTCCTCCTTTCTCCTTCCTAAGCAGTGAAGAGACACTGTGGTCAAGGTTCCTTTACCTCTGCTTCCCTGACTCCCAGCCTCAAGTGCTGGACTTTGAAATGGAAGTCAAAGTGATGCTTGAGGTCTTGATTGCAGAAACTCTGGAGCTTTTCTAGAAGTAATGGAAGAAGAGCTGGCCCACTTGCAGGCAGATAAGGAACTGCCTCATGCAGAGTTTGCTCTGTGTGCAGTGCCAGGAAAATCACGGGAGGCAATCCTGATTGGAGAGGGAGGAGGAGGTATGAGTCTCTAAGAGCAAAATAGGCCTGTCTTACTGCTTGCCAAAAGAGATACAATCATTTCCTCATTCTGTGTGGTCAGCCACCTGATCAAGAGGACAGACCTGACAGTGTTTTCCTTTTCTACCTGGTGTCATCACACACCTGTTAGTCAGGTAACTGAGGCATTTTTCTCGCAGCACCTCTTAAATAAATCCTCTCAGTGCTCTAAAGCAAGAAAGGCACTCTCCTGTCTTTTAACGCAGGACATCCTGAACATACACCTATACCTCTTAAGATTTCCAAATATTAAATACTTTTTATTCATAATACCCATGAATAGTAAGAAGAATGGACAAGTCTCTGTTATTCCCTATTCATCACCCTTATAATCTTGTAATCTTTTCTTGTATCGAATGGGTTAGAAGAATGAGAATGCTGAAACATTCAGATAGTTCTGGACCAAGAACTGATGTCACCCCAAGGCTAACTATCTGCTTTATCTGCAATCACAATAAGGCAGTGTGTCACTAGATCAGTACCTGCTAAGATAGAGAAGAGCTTAGTTTTACGAGTCACAGATGATTGCTTTACAGACTTACCAAAAGAAAAAGGGGATTCCCTTTTGTTCTCTTGGGGCTTGGTACTGCATATGACTCCCACCATGAATTTAAGCAAATCAGTCTCTTTCTGTTTAATTTTGTCTAGGTGAAAATAAACCAATAAAAGGAAACTGAGATGTGACTCATAAGAATTGCAGTTCTTTGGTGGAAGACGATATGTCAGTTTGAAGCATGACTCATTACTGAAAGGGTATTTGGTCAGATATTTACAGACTTACCTAAGAAAGAGAATGGCTGTGGATCATCAAACAAATGCTGACTTGAGTGTTTTTCTTAAATTATCCAAGACAGAAGTAATTGACTGCAAGATTTTTTTTTTCCACTTCTACTTTGTCATTTATTTCCTGGATAACTTGGTTAGAAAGTGTTGAATTACTATAGTCATGTAGTCTATAAGACAACTTCTGCTCCAAATCTTTTTGTAAAATAATGAGTACACATGCATTGCATTAACTTGGAAATCCTGGCTAATGGAAAGTCCAGACCCTATTAGAGAAGACCCAAAGCAGGTCTTTAATGTCCCATTAAAGACGCTGTACAGGAAATCTGCACTGGCACTTACCTGATATTACGTGAACTAGAGATACATATGCATATACATAGCATATCTGTGGAGGAGAAAGGATTTTTAGCAAAACTTAGAAAGATGAGTTCCTGGTTTTATTACAATTGTAAGTTTAAAAACTAAACCAGGAAGAGTTTATTTGTGGACCAGCACTGTGCCTTTTGGCAGAGAACAAATAGGAGCAAAGGGGAAGGTGCAAAAGTGAGAACTCTTTGCCCTGTGGAAAGAATAGTAAAGAGGCCTCTGTCTCTCCATAGAGACCAGGGCTGTATCACACTGCCCTTTGCACTTTGCCACAGAACCTTGGCACGCCGTCCATTACAGTCAGTATTGCTAGGGAACAGTCAGCGCTGAATGCTGTGGGATGGGAGGGCTCATGTGTGGTTTGGAGCCAAGTTGAAGACCTTGCTCATGGGTTTGGACCAATCCATCCCTCTCAACCTATGGCTTCCTTGGGTCTCAGGCAGTGGCTGTGCACTGAGATACAGTCGCTTCTGCATGAGTGGCTTTCCATCTCCCTCCCAAAGAAACCAGACATCCACATCCAGAAACATCAACCAGAATCCTTCCAGGCCCCAATACAGTCTGCAAGGGAGGTTTGTTTCTGCGCACCTCTGCAGGGGACAGAGCCATGTTTTGCCCACCCCAGAGAAGGCTCCACCTGCCAGTGAGAGGAACTTGACATTTTTATACTTTCCATTGCATCACCAACATAACCTCAGCTCCCCAAAAAGAGTCCTCTGGCCTGCAGTTCATGTAGGAAACGGGCACTGCCATAGCCAGAGCTCAAAAAAGCCTTTCCTCTGGCAATGATCTTCTGTACCTCTGTTAACTATGGGCTCTTAAGAGAATATGAGTTGGGAACAACTCGAGAGTGCACCTGTGTCCCCCACTTCAGTCCTGGACATTCATGTACAATACAGGACCTAGTGGGAATCAAGAGATTTGAGCCAGGCCAGTCCTGCTGTCTTCTTCCTAGCCCCCAACATTTCCTTCTACAGGGAGAGGGCCAGAAACCCCTCCAGCCCCAGCGCAAGGGTGACCCAGCTCTGCGAGCTGCACAAGGTGCTGCTGCCCTGGGAGTCCTCTTGGCATGATGGGCCTTTCCCAGCTGCTCCAGGAGAGGTCTGATGCCAGGCCAGTGCTGCTAGGGGTTCCTGGGGACAGAATCAGATGCAATTTCATCAGGGATATTAGTGAGATTTTCCATGTGGGATCATAGTTGCGTGCCCAGAGTGCAGGGAACTCTGCGGAGGGAGAGGCAGCATTTACTTCAGTAATATGGGAGGCAGAGGAAGAGTAGGGCAGCAGGCTGCATAAAGGATCATCCTGGCATGTGACCTCTTGTGAGGCTACTCCCAGCTGCCTGTAGAAGGCCGCATCGGTTTCCTCTTTCTGATCAAGTGGCCGGTAGTAAACACCCACAACAGTGTCCCCCATGCCAGCCTGTCCCTTAATCCTTACCCATAAACTCTTGACTTGTTCTTCGTCCTCCCGGGTGCTTCCTTCCTCGACCACAAAAAGCATCTCTGTGTAGAAAAACATTTAAATCTGTGCCTGAAAACTTTCCTAATTTAGATTAGGTGTCTGGGTGTGTAATTGCACTTTGTGTTTTTACACAGGCAAGCTTTCAGCAACATGAGGTGATGAAGGAGCAAGACATCAGCCTTTCTTTAGCAAATAGTTCCAAATAGATTCACCAGTGTTCAAAGGCCACAGGGCATGTTGTTTAGTGTTAGCAAATGTGACTATAGGTCTTTTTTAAATAACAAGCCTGCTGCAAATTATTACATAAAGTAAATCAAGACAGTGCTGTCATTGACTTCACACACCAGTCAATTCTCTGGCACAGAAACAATAGTCAGTCTTAAAGTCCAGTTATCTGAAGTCCTAGCAATTAAAAAAAAAAAATAACCAAAACACTAAACCAAACCAAAGACACTAAGACCAAGGTTTTTTTCAAGAAGACAGCTTTCTGAACTGAAGCTGGTGAGCAGTTAACTTGAATTTTTCAGTGGAATAAGGATTTCGTGAAGTATGTATGTGAAGTATGACCAGGGAATGGGAGAAATCCTAGAAGCTCTTGGATTTTCTGTCTTCCATTTTCCTAGATTCATTCAAGGTCCATGCAAATAAAGACCCAAATGGAACTCACTGTAACAGCACTGCTCATCAGTGAGCTATTGTCATGAGAAAGGAGAAATCATCAGAGACACAGTTTGTTCGTTGAGGGGATGACTCATTTACCTCAATATACTAGCACAGATGTTTTAGCATACCTGTCATCCCTTAGGTGATCCATCTACCTGAAGGCCTTAGCTGCCTGAACCTTCATTTCTGTGATTTGTGATTTTTTGGAAAATATGCTTGGAAGCAAAATCCCATTAAAAAGAAATATATAAAATGTCTGCATCCTCACAGAAGCCATTTCTCAAATATGGTTTTTTCATGGACATTTATTATGAATGGCCGTGATAAAATTACATAGACAGTGGACACTAGCATACTAATAGCAAAGTAAGGGGACGTGATATTAGATATTTGTTTATTTTTATTAAAATAAAGTTTCATCTCAAGTCAGTAATTATTTAAACAAGGCTAATGCTGTCTGATTTTCATTCCCTCAACTCATAAAAGATTTCAAGTGCTTTATTATAATGTAGCTATAAATCTAACTACAGGTAGTGAAATGAAAGCTGCTCTGAGTGAGAGTGGCTTTTATACTAAATTGAAGTGGAAACAAGATTAACTAACCTAGGTTTTTTTCCTGACGATGTGGCTGTGGATGATACACAGTGATGCTTCATGGAGACAATGAAGCCTTCATCAGACTGAAGATGAAATCCCATGTAATTACACAGTTTGCCACAAGCCTCTCTAAACTTGGAAATAGGGGACACAGATGCTCAATAAAATCTGTTTTTCCAATATTTTTGAGAAATCACATGTTTTGATGAGTACAGAGTTTCACGTTTTATTTATTTGAAACAGTCTGACCTTGACCAAATTAATTTACCTTTCATCCCTCAGTTAAAATTGTGGTGAGGAAACTTGTGAACTTGGTGAGATGCTTTGAAACCAAATGTGAAACCCCAGTAGTTGTAGAACTCAGCTAAAATCCACCACGAAGTAGGAAAGTTAGGATTCTTCCCTTGTAATACCCCTGGAGGTTCCAGAAGTCCTGTGGGAATTCTCAGTAAGGACTTCAAGATGTTTCCTTGCTTGCAGGATTTCAAACCCCAGCTTTTTTGAGTTTCATTCCTCCACAGAAGAACAAAGGCTTATCTGTCTCTGAGGCCAAGGCCTATGCTGTCTGCATACACACATACCAAATCTTTCATTCAAAAGCACATCATCATCTGCTTTAAGAAGAATGGTGCACATGTGTACACATGCACATGTGTACAGCTGTTTATTTGTTGCCATCTACATGAGTGCAAGCACTATGTGGAAGTGCAACTGAAGTTTTTCAGTCACGTATTTTAGTAATCTATTCAACCATTCTGACTCATTCTTCCATTCAAAGACATCAGAGATTGCTTAACAGACACCAAAACTATCTAAAAATCTATTTAGACCTTAGGGTTCTCCTTAGCAAAAACTTTGGATACCTAGAAAGAATCTGATTTTTCAGAAAACCCAAAGTACTTCCTTTAGGTTGAGTTTCCTTCCTTTAGAATGAGTTTCTGGATGCAGCCAGTCAATTTTTTTTCTCCTAAAGTATTAGCTTATAGAAGATCCTGATTCTGAGATATTAGCATGTCCAATACAGAAGGACTTGGAAAAATCAATTAAGAATAGGATTTCTTGCACCAATTTATTCTTTGCTGGAGAAATACATGGAGATATTTTAACAATCCAGCAGAGAAATTAAATGAATTCACTTGTTAGTAGTACATCTTAAGCAGTCCAAGATGCAGAAGCTTTCACAGAACATAAATGCCAGCTTCAGCAGTCTAAGGTGCAAAAGCTTTGTATTTCACAAAAGTACATAAATGCCAGTTATCCTAAGAAACACCAGCACATTTTAAGCCATGAGAAACAGGAGCTATAAATTTATACACAACAAAGTATGATGAAACACCTAGAGATACAGAAAAAACTTGTCACTATCAGAGGTAGTAATGGAAATCTGGGCTCACCCACAATAAAAAGCTTTGCCTGGTAAACCAAGTAGTTCATATTTTCCTTGAGCTCAGAGTGTGCACAAAGGCCATAGCTAAGAAATCTTTTTTTTCTATAAAAAGAAAAGGTAGGAAGATAAATATAAGCATCCATGTGAAAATAGATCATTCTCTCCAAGAAGGCAACATGGCTTATATTAGCATGAACTGACAAATAATTGAAGTCTTGCCAAAAATATTAAGCAAATCATTACAGCCTTCTCACTTTCAATAGTTGATTTTAAGTAGGTCATGTTTTTATGACCTTTCACTTCAGTTCAACATAAAAATATTCTTCATAAGACACTGTGGGATAAAAGCTCCTGTTGTTTCCCCTCTGTTTGTTTGCATTACTTTTTTTAAAATATTTTTTTATTTCTATCTATATGTTAAAATGAGAGATATTATTTACAGGAATGATATTTACCATATGGTCACATGGCAGTTTTCAGTTGCAAAGATGTATTTTGCAATAACTAGCTGTTTATGCCTATTTTTTTCTTTTATCTGTCTTGATTGACATTATATTGGCCAAACTGGTTTATACTAGGAAAGCAGAAAAATAAATTTGCAACTATTCCCCAATGCAAGAAATAACCTTTTGTGTTCTTCAGTTTTGTGAAGTTCAAAATCAAAATAGCTAAGATAAAACATTTCTTCTGACATTCTGAGCTGTGAATTAAATACTAATTAGTTTCCTACATATAGTTTTCTTCTTTCCCTTTCTACAGGATTAATTATAAACTTGTACAAAAATGCCATCATTCTCCACATTTTATGTGTCTGAAAGTGCTTTCAAAGTGTTCCAGTATTTAAAATACACTTCAGATAGCACACACAGAAACCAATGCCTGAGAGAGATGAGCAGGCAGAAGCAGGAGACTGAAGACAGCAGAGGGGAAGAGGGAAAGAATTGGAAGGAAAAGTGGAAAACATCTTCTCATAGTGCCCAGATATGGAGGTGAAACAAACTGCTAGTGAATCGGTTGTTCAAAACACAAACATACCAATAGAAGATAATCCAAGTGTTATACCTATCTAAATAAGATAGTTAAAAGAGGAGGTCTATTCTGCAGAATGCAGAGGAAGAAAGAAATTGAGCCAAAGGAGAAGAAAGCTTGCTCAGTCACTACAAATACTAACAATGGGCTTTCGTTTTATTGAGCCAAACTCTTCATACATTTTTGAATGACTAGGACTTGTACCTTGAAGCAGAGTTTAGACATACCCATGCTAGCTGTAGAAGCAGTAATTTGGGTTCTCAAGGCACTTTAACATAGCAGTTTGGGATTCAGCACAAAGTAGCTTATCTGTTAAAAATCCCTTATAGTCAGAACTTCTGCAAATCTAAACAAACTGATTTATTTTCTGTCCACAAGCTGAAAGAAATGCTATGCCTGGCACTTTATTACAAAAAGAAAATTTAAAAAATAAATCTCACATTTATCTTTTATACGTTCACAACTAGGTAGTTTGTTCAAATGCCACCTTGTAATCTCCCCACTACTTTGCAGTATAGATGCACTGCTGGAACACTGGTCATTGTTAGTGAGCTCATTGACTTGGATGCAATCTTTCCTACTGCTATAATTTCATTTATAACAGAGATCTCATCTGATACAAAAAAGTATTAAACCAAAGCCAGATAGCATAGCGTGTCTACCTACAGGTAGTGAAAAATACATGCACACAGACACACACACAAACCTGCACACCCATACTGTAAGCATCTATAGATTTCAATCCTGATGCAGATATTACATGCAGGTTTACACTTGGTGGAAATTCACAGTCCTGTCCCTTTAAGCAAAGTAATCTAAGATTAAAAAGTATTAGAAGTATGCAGACATCACTTCATTTTTTGTTGGTGTTTGTTTTCCCCAAACAATGAAACAAAAACAAACTACTGAACAATCTTTCAGTATTGGAAGAACATCCGGACATTTGAACTAAGATTAAAGAAGCCATTCACAATGAGCCTAAGAGAAGCAAACCAATACCTTTGCAAGTTTTTCAGTATGTACTTCCAGACCCAATCCTGTAGACATTTTCAGCTGTAAGATAGGTTATAGGTAGGCTACCTACAGAAAAGGCAATAATTTGGCAGAAGGACAGAATAGATAGATAGCATGGTCCAGGATAGTTTCATGATACAGAAGGGCTGAATAAAAAAGCCCAAGTGTAATTTACCTTTAGGGTAATCTTTGCGGGTCTATATGAAACCATGCATACTGTTATCTGTGCTTAGAGAAAAGAAGAACATGTGATGCTGATCAGGAATATCCTCAAGAAGATCTATCAAGAGCAAATTTGATAGAACGCTCTCTCCTCAAAGCTTATCATATCAGTGAAAACTGAGGTTTTCTTTTAAAATAGTAAAGACGAAAACATGTCACCTGTTTCTATATATACTTCTCTCTATATAATTTATATATA
>JMFS01064397.1:0-29090 GCA_000699545.1 Podiceps cristatus
GCCCGATAGGGCTGGAGGTTCATCATTTTTGTGGGAAAGTTTCCCTGGTGGCTTTCCCACAACATCACATTGCATCTAGTCCCATAGTCTAGTTCTGCTGCAAAATTCATTAACAACTGACATGAGGGTTCTGTCTGTGGAAAGGTTAATGGGACTGATGAGGAGAAAGCAAGAGCTGGTCATTATTTCTTCCACTTTCACTATGATTTCTCATTTCATTTACTATTCCCAGTACCAGTAACGCTAATCAACATTACTCAACAGCACACACCCAAGAAAAAACAGCAGCATTTCTTTCTTACCAGCTAAAAAAGGTGAAATCTGACAGCTTTTCTAATGATGTCCTCTGCAAGGCATAAATCAAACAGAGGGAAGAGTGACACCGACAAAACATTGAAAGTTTCCTTTCTGAGATAGCTTTCCCCTGCTATTACTATAAATCCATTGATAGTATGAGATAATAAAGATGCTATGGGAAAAGAGATACCTTTATATATCTGCTAAATCTTGTTAATTTACAAGGACACATTAACAAGAAGTCATTTAAAATAAAGCACCCTACGGTATATGTTGCTACTACCCAGACTTCACAGCATCACGGCTACCTTCACTCAAAACACCTTGATGCACATGGTCTCTTAGAGACAACATCTTTGGCATCACTAACATCCCTGGTATCAACAGGGGCATTAGTTCATTAAGTTCATCCCAAGCAAAACTGTGTCTGCGGATGCTCACCAACTCCAAAAGAACATGCAGTTCTTTATTTGCATTTTATAAGACCATAGTGCTAGCCTCTCATGCCTGAAGGCACTTTAAAATTAAAGCTGATGCTTGGCAGATTTACACCTCTGAAACCTGGCGCCTTCCAGTTTCACAGTGTGAACTTGACCCTTGTCAGTGCTTCCACACATGATGGGTGATTTCCATGATGTGGACACTTTACAACCAGGAAAACAGGTTGAGGCTTCAAACAAATTTCAGAAGGCCACAAAATGCTATCACTAGCTATTATTGCCAGAAGAACAACAGAAGTCATCACCAATCAAGTGCTTGGGCTTCCCACAGACTTCAGTGACCTCTGAATAAGATTCCCAACTTTAACTCCAACAATGACAGGCTCACATACCACACTATAGCTATTAACTTTCTTAGTATATTTAAAATACTTGTGGGGCTGAAGTTTACAGGTAATGTAAATCAGGCTGCAGACTCACAACGATTCTCGTGATGCAGAAGACCAAGGTGGTGTGTATGTGTAAATGCATAACACAGTGCCTGAACATTTAAATCATTATACCAAGTATACATACTGTTTTGCATTTCGCAGTATGCAGTTGCATCTCCATGAAATCACCAGTTATGACTGATCATGATCACTATTCACGGTAACGTACAACAGTTACTTCAATAAGAGTCAAATTTTGACCACGCACTTTTAACCGTTTAACAGAGTTGCCTATCACCTACATGACAGGAACCCACTCAGCAAACCTGTCTGAAGGTCTGTAGTGTATCTTTTGGGAAAAAAACACAAACAAACAAAATGAAAAAACAAACCCCAAACCACATCTCCTCTTTTCAGAAACTGTTCCAACAGTTACCAGGACAGAAGGGTAAGCACAGCGAACTATCGACACATGAACAGCTGCAGGACTGAAGACTCACTCGCTCCCTTCTCTAATAGACTGTTTCATCATTACATATATAAACCCAACAGAAATGGGATGTAACCTGTGCTTTATACCAGCAGGGTCTTCTGTTTTGTTTTAATGCTGTGGAACTGCCAAACTACTAGGCAGTCTATTGCCAAGAATCTCATTCAATGTATCGAAACATAAAGCTCCCTCCTGTCTGAGAGCCATCTGCCATGCATGTGGAAACCTGACATATGGTGCCTCTAAAAATTAGCACTACTACCCAGATTCCATGTAATAAACATTCCCAGATGCAGAAGCCTCAGATGATGCTATGAGGAATGGGAAGGAAATGAAGACGTCCATTGATGCCTCTTCATAAGCAAACATAGCGAACTAATGCACACAGGATAGCCTTAAACCAACAGACCAGCATAGTGATGCAACTAAAAACCAGCTTTATGACTGTGCATGCTAAGTTTGTCAACACAAGGCTAACTGCTCGTCTCGTGGGAGCCAGTGGAGAATCCTGACAGCATTTTTTAATGGATTTTTTTTTTTTTTTTAATAAATAAGAAAAGTATAACTTTCTTTCCTCTATTCTACTTAATTCTTTTCTGTGTTTATAGGGTTCTTCAGCAGGGAGAAGGACAGAGAAAATGAGATTTCATTCAGGAAATTGTTTCATTCTCACAGAGCATTTTACAGAACGGGGCAGAAAAAGATTGAAATGGTTAGTCCCAAAGGACAGTGATATAATATTCTTGTACTATTGATGAGTATCTCAAGAATCTAATCCTTAGGAGGAAATAATATTTTATTTCTGGCTAAACTTAAGTGGTTATTCTCTTGAGGACTATGAGATCCATCATTCAAAATGAGATTTTTTTTTTTCTTTTAAAGCAAAGAATGCAAAACAAATACTTCATCTCGGACTAAATCTTATTATTTGTAGGATTACCAGTGTTCACAAGCCCACGTCTTAACCCATGTCTACCCCTTAATGCTAACAGTTGCAAAATTACCATGTGCTGGCTAAGAGGTAACCCATTTTGCTCATATGCCTTTGCTTCAGCCCTGAAGACAGGGTCCGATTACGCATTAAGGGAGCAAAAATTAAACTACCATGCTTTATTTCCTAAGAACTCAGATTTATTTCACATGGGGTGAACTTAGGATATGGATTCTCTGTAGAAGGAAGATTTAATTTACAAGCCAGTGAAGATGAAATCGGGATTCTCTATATTCCTTTGCTGTAAGAAGTGAGAAAAAGGCATCCTTGCAGGATGCACTTAGGGCTCAGAAATGGCCCCCAGGGACAAATCTCTTACCTCGTGCAACAATGAATCCCTAATCCCTGTGTTCCAACAAAGGGTCCCAGATTCATTGGCAGTGCTTACCCTCTGCTCTTTCAACATCCGTTCTTCCCTATTCAACTGCATGTTTAACTTCCACTACGTTTTTTACCCTAAACGGCAGCCCCCCAATCATGCATTATTTCCAGTCTCCTTTCCAAAAGAAATGACACTTGTGGATCGTGCTGCTGTCTTTCGATGCTCCTATTCCCACTCTCCTTTTGAACCCACTGGTTAATCTTAATCTAATTTAGGGTTGGAATTGAAGTCTCAAAATTCTGATGTATTTCATAAAAATGAGCAGCTGATATAGCAGAGATCCTATTAGTTCCTTCATTCTTTAATTTACATGGGGATAAGAAAGCAGCAATTTTCCTTGTTCCTATGAATATGAACTTCAGAAAGATTCAAACAAACAAAGTAAAGTTGCTCAGCACAGGACCCTGTCCTGCCAGTTTAGGTTCTGTAGGAATTCTCTAAGCAGCAGCATTAACCAAAGCCTTAGCACAAAAGCTCCTTGGTTTGTGTTTATGCAGCTCATCATACCTATTTCAGGGGAATGACTTCTGACTTCAAAGCAAGAAAAGAATCAGGTTCAAATTTGCTTGATTTGCTGTTATGACTGCTGGCAGACAAAAATACTAGCATATCTGCAAAAGCACTCCTCTCCCTAAAACTGGGATATTTCCAAGTCATTGTGTTCATTCAGAAGATATTCTGAATGTTCCCATTCAAAACCCAAAAGATGGGGAAATATGTTCCATAATTGTAAAATGCTTAAGTTTCAGTACTGAGCGACTATGGGAGATTGGAAAAGTTAACAAATTAAATCAATTTTGCTTAGGTTTGCTAGTCATGCCTTCACACTGCTACCCCTTCCAAGAAACTTCAATGTATCCTAATGGAAGGAGATGAAGAAAAAGCCTTGATTTAAAACCAAATTTAAAACCAAACCAAAACACCCCCCCCCACCCTAAAAGAACCTACTAATAAAAAAAACAAGCTGCATTTTAATCGTGAAATATGCTGAAAATATTCTGTATACCGGTATTTGCCATCAGCAGTCATGACAAGTCAGTGTCTTCTCATACTTAATGCAAATGCAGAACTGCCACACTGATGCTTTTGAGAAAAATGGGTCAAGGATATATTGTAAATGTGGGCAAAACCAGTGTACGTGCACACGCTCTTTTGCCTTATTAAACTATTGCTGTACCAAATTGTACAGAGTTGAGGGTTTCTAGGCCTACTGAACCCATGCTAACACGCTATAAAAACCAGCCCTCTTTCTGCTTGTTCCAAAAGCTGCATAAGAAAGCAACCAGCACATCACAATCACATCCTATTCCTGAAGGGCTTCCATCTCCCAAAACATGAGGTCCGTGACCACTGTGCAGCAAAGCACTTCTCTCTCTCTTAATGAAACATCAGTTGAGAAAAGGTTACCATAACTTTGCCTTTCAGCCACTTTTACTAAAAATAGAAGAGAGTAATTCTGGACACTTCTCAGGAATGTTAGTCAGTGATGATGGGGGGGGAGGGGGAGGAAGTAATTTCCTCACTGGTAACCTACACTCAAACCTTGATGAGATTATAGGTCTGCAGCTTCCCACCGCCCCTGAAAAATGGACACATCTGTACCTGTGTACCTGCTGGTAGAATTCTCTCCCTTACATCGTTTGGTAGAAGGATACTCAAATTCAAGAAAAATGAACCAGTTTCATATTCTTGACTATAGTTCCAGAAATTCTGAAATTTCTGAAATTAATAAAGCTGAATTTGTTTTGTGGTCTCTACAAAAAATTGCTAATTTATTGCTGTTAAATTCATGTACAGATACTGTTAAGAAGATGTTTCCATCCAAACAATAGAAAAAATAGGTAAATTCTTAACTGAAAAACACCTAATGATTTAAAAGCAGATGGAGTGCTTTAAAACAACTTTGTGGGCTTGGGTGGGGTTTTTTGTGGGTTTTTTTGTTTGGTGGCTGTTGCTGTCGTTGTTGGAGATCAACGTATACATATTACAAACAATCCCAATATAACAGGCTTTTCAATGTAACCTGATTTGAAGTTCTACCACTTTAAGCTTGATCAGTCACGGGTCCTAGATATTAAAAATGTCATTTTAATCGAGATGCAGGAAATACAGTATACAAATATACTCTTCATTTTTTTTTGCTCTAGCCTTGCAAACATTTGTGTATATTTATGAATTTATCCATACAGATAGCCTACTTAATTCAAGGCATCAGCCTGTGCAGAAGTTAGGAATTGTTCCACCAAACTGAAAATGATCATTGAAGTACATCTTTGGGTCATTCAAGATTGTAGAAAAGCCTCTTTGTGAATTGTGTAGCACAAAAGAATCGTGATCAAACACTGCAAACTCCAAGGGTGTACACGCCTCTTAACAACGGAGATTTCTCTGGTGTGAGTGAGTCTCTGCAAGATAGGTTTAGCTGCAATAAAAGTGTGGAATTCAGTTGCTTATCTTAAGATTCTCCAGATGCTAATGGCCTGGAAATACACAAAGCAGTTCTGCAAGATCAGATTTTTCAAGTGAAAATTCCAGTACTGGTTGTGTTTCAACCTGGCTGGAAATCTCTCCAGCACAGATTCTTTTATACTGTTTTAATAGTTTGAGTTTCAGCTCAAATCTGGAATTTTAAAAGCATATGCAGACTTTTTAAAATTCTTTAAAATCATAAAACACTTGGATTTGGGTGTGATTTGAGTGGTGACAAGAAACACACAATACTCAACTATTTACCGGTATGTTTTCCTGTCACTATTACTTAGCTTCCAAGCTATGCTTCAGGACTGAAGCATTTCTTTGTTTTAACACTGTAATGCCATTTCCCACCACAAATAGTTTCGACAAGCTGAAAATGTATCAGACCTATTGGCAGAATGATAATCGTTTGAAGGTAGGTCTGACATAAATTGACAGTCCTCAATGTAAAACCTCTTTAAGTATCCTTAACGGTGGGTTTTTTGTTTTTTTTTTTTTCTTTCTTTTTTTTTTCTTTTCACCCATAAAGTAGGATTCCACTGGGTCAGAAGAAATGATTTGCATATGATATGCTATTGTATTAAAATATTTAATTCCAAGAATATACTTACTGTACATCCTCTGCAGATTACAGACTGGTCAAATCGAAAGCCATTTCCTTACCTTCTGCTTAGATGCAGAGTTTCTTGTGAAGTGATTTCTAGTCCAAACAAGTAGTACTGTATGTAAATTGATGTGAGAAATGTGATGAACTGAGGGAGCTATTCACATACATTTTGTAAGCTCTTTTTGGTATTTGGCTCACTTTTTCTGTACAGAAGTGACGTTCACTGTGAAATAGGCTTGGCTGCTTTCTTGCATTCTGTGTAGGAATAACATTAAGGATTTGGGGATTTTGATGGTCACCCATTTAAATAAAGCATTCTGGCACAGGACATGGCTGCTAACCAGTTTTTTGAAACCTAAGCAGACAACTATTGAGAACAAATCACTAAATCAGGGAGCAATAGGAGAGAAAAACACATCTGGGGCTAGGGAAAACAGTGAGTAAGTCTGCGGTACAAAATAAAATGCAGTTGAGACATAATCTAGCCTACCTGATACAGTCTAGGAGGTAAAGAAGGGCACAAGTGGGAGGCGCAAAGCAAGACAGCATGGGCTTCAGTATTCAAAAGCAACTATAATAATAATAAAAAAAAATCACAATGTGCTTACATTACAAAATCTTCATGGCAAAGACTGTTTATGTCACTGAATATATTGCCCAGACTAAAACACTAACTGTTAAGGAAACTAATGACCTTTGAAAGAAGAATTGGTATTTTCCAATGACCTTTGAAAGAAGAAATGGTATTTTCCAACAGCTTTGACTTGAAGTTGATTTTAAAGCGATGCTCTACTTTTATGAAAATAGAGATATTTGTATGTTGGAAAAATGTTATTAGCTGGGCCAGCAGAAGTTCTCCAGTAACAATGAATGCTTGGCAGAAAATAGCAACGCACCATCCCAGAGATCAGAATTTAACTGTTAGAGCTCACGTTTGGGACAACCAGCTATTACAACTGTCCTTGAAACGTACTGCATCAAAGACATTGCTCTTGCTTTCCTTTTGAGATGTGCTGTCCTTCATTTTGGGTTTAGTACCTGCAACTGCCCCCAAGATGCTCGACCCTTACTTAGAATCCTCAAGGATAAAGGTTTTCAAGAGCTTTGGTGTAAAGATGCAGCCATGAGCACTGCACTAGAAGCTAAAGGCTACAGCTCATTTTCTGAAACCCGAATCTATTTAGCTGTGCTAAATAGGGCCATTTGAAAAACCTGGAAAAAACTACAGATGCTTAAAACTCTTGAAAATGCCACTGGGTAATGCTAGCTTGGCAAAACTGCAGACAGAGTATCTCATTTTTGGTCTTTCCCCAAGAAATACAGGACACTGATACATGGATTTTAAAAATTATTTTCTTCCCTGCTCTCCTATAGAAATTTAAAAGGTTGCAGGATCCGAAAGACGGGATTGCTGAAAAGAAAGCAAACTCTCTCATTTGGTCTCACACTTGTACCTAGCACAAACACTGCTAGCAATATAGACACAGTGGCAGGGACTTCACCGTGGTGCCTCCAGAACTTCCATCACACTTCTGCCTGCAGCATGGATGTGGCTCAGGACTAGTGACCTTGCAGCATGTACCCCAGATTTCTGGAAGCTGACCTCCTTTTCTGCTCTCACAAATTGCTCAAAGGGCCTAGTTTGACTCCTCGGCCAAATGACACCTAGCAAAATGTCCAAGAACCGGTACAAAGAAAGGAGACAGGAGAAAGAGTGCTTTTGCCCCTCTTCTTTTCATTTGAGTCTTACAAATGCTGCCTTTTAAGCAACAGATTCAGTATCTTTTATTCTATTAAGATTTCCAACCCATTTACTTTTATTAATACTAGTACCTGTAATATTTCAATCAGGTGTCAGAACTGCAATCTTTTTATAAGTTCTCAGTGTTCAGTGTGGCATTTTAGGTGTTGTCCCCATTAAAACCTCAATTTCAGTGGACATCGAAATAATCTCTTCAGGAAGTAAAAACTTCCTGCCCACGACTAAGCCTTAGATCACATACTCCATTTGATTGCTTCGCTTCCTAGAAGTAAAGCACTCTTTTTTGTTGTTTTTTTGGTTTTGTTTTTGGTTTTTTGTTGTTGTTTGTTTATAAACCAAAACACTGGAAAGATGCAAATCATAGGAAAGGAAGAATACACTTCCTGACATGGATCTGTGCTTACACTTTTTCTTTACCACTCATAGGCACATTTTTCAAAAGATAAGGAGCCTCCCAACTTCAGCTCCTTTGGCCCCACTAACTCCTTCCTTCCCTCTCTCTGCCTGTTGAGCTACCAGAAGGATGTCAGGCTTTGAACAGGGCTGGGATTTAAAACAGCACGTCCAGAGAAAAGCCTCATATTTCCCAAACATCAAAAGAGGCTACTGTCTCAGAATTGCAGTTCTAAACCTGTGAAAAGGAAGATCTGCTTAAGTAGTATGAATTACATGGCTGGGCTCCTAGGATTTTTAATCTATAATTTACTTCAATTTTCCTTTATTTTTCATAATACTTTAAGACTGCAAGGACAAAGCAATATTAGAATATTTACCAAGAAATATTTTTAACAAATTGATTTCTAGAGAATAGATGTTGAAGGTCTATTATTAATTATACACTCCCTATATGCAAAATCGGGTAAAGATACTTGTTAAAAGTAACAGCCCTTGCCTCAGCAAAACTGTGTCAGTGAAAAAAGTATCAACAAAAAAGCCTAAAAACAGAAACAGAAAAAAATCAGCATACTGCAGTACGAGAGCCATTGATTTGATATGGTAACACCTATACTTCTATGGAATACTCAGCTTCCTAAAGGAATTTCTAATTATATTCACAAACTTCAGAAGTTAAATAATATTAAGACGTACACATTATTTTTCTTTTATAATTCCAGTGATCCAAAAGCAACCACATGGCCAGTTCTCCTTTGATGAATGGACAGTTTGACTAGCTGACAAACAAATTGTGGTCAAATGTATGCACTCAAGCTCCTTAGTGTACACTTAAACACAAACAGAATCCCAGACCATGATTTTTTTTCACAATTCATGAAAAAGAGGTCAAAATGAAAAAAAAAAAAAAAAAAAAAAAAAAAAAAAAAGAAAAAAAGAGTATTTTTGGACTCAGACTCCTCAAAAATCCAGAAGCAACAAAAGATGTCCTGCAACAAAGAATCCAAGCATTCTCCTTGCTGCAAAAATATGATTAAGCAGTGTTAACTGATCAGGCAAAACAGTGCAACACACACCTAAAATTTTACTGTACCTTTGGAAAAAATTATCTCAGTTCCACAGACTTACTGGCCAGCTCCTTTCATCTCTGACCCAGAAGGCACAATTCCACAATGTGGCAGCTTCCAGAAAAGAACTGCAGAAGCAATATATCAATCCATCAGGATTCCCAGAAAACACATTTTATGCAGTAAATAGCACCTTTTGCAAGCCTTCTTTTAAATTATGAAGTTGTATTCTTTGAAGATACATAGCACGTACGAGTTATGGATACACATACCAGGAGAAGCGTTCAGAGGAACTTGCCAAATTGCGCTAGAAAATACGAATGAGCAAAGTCACCTTTAAGCAATCTTAGCAGTGGATTGCATATAGTACATCCAGAGTCTGTTCATCACCCCTCCACCCACTTCTCATCTATCAGGGACTCTGTGTATTTGACAACACGGGGAAGAATGAACAGGAGCTAACTCAGGCCTTGTCTTCAGGCACCTTGTCAGCCACAGTAAAAACCCAAGCCCTCAAGAACTGTTCCAATGTTACCACTTGAGGACCACTATTAATCTGTAAAGCATGAGAAGATGGACTGCGTAATAATGGCAGAATCTGTTTTAAAAATATACTCCTGCATATATGAACACCAAAGTTGGAAAAATAAGGAATAAATTACTATTTAAAGTTAATACTTTAGAGTATGAAATATTTTTTCCAGTCTTTGTTCTACTGTCATTTAAAACTTTATATTGGCCATGATTTAAATGTTTTGTTCGAGACTGCAGGGTCCTGACAGAAGTTCATACTGTTGGGATCGGGGGAGAAGAGAAACAAGGTTCATGATCAAATAAAGGGCTGCTAATGAGATTTTGTTAAGTCTCCTCTAAATATTCCATTAGGTTGGATTTTACTATGTTTAAAATAATACTGTACCATTCGCGTCTACTGTTTGGCAATCCAGACTTTAGCGAGGCTAGGCATCAAATAAAGAGCTAATGACCAAAAAGACTCTTACTGTAAGCATCTTTGAGATCTCAGTCAAGAAAATCAGGGTGGAAGAGATGAAGCAGCACATTTTTGGTACCTCAACAGGGCTTTGTGCGGAGCGGGGATCTGTATGGCACAGTTTTGCACTACTGCAAGCCACTGTTCTGATTCTGGTGTGCATATAGGTCCTCTTGAGCAGTATCCTCTCCATGGATACTGTCCCAGAAACCTCCCTCCTCCTCACAGTTACATGTGTGGCTCTCCTTGAAAAGCTATCTTTTCATGGATCAGTCCAACCCACAGCAGCATAGAGGCAGAGCTATATGCTCTATGAGCTTGGGGGGAAGGAGGAAACTCATGGGGAACAATTGATCCTAGAGCAGACCTGCCTGGTATAACCTCCTGAAAAAAAGCTTTGCCTAAAGGCTTGACATAGCTACACAGCTCTTCACTGATCAGAACTGCTACAGAGATTTTACATGATCTATCCCTTGTGCTTCAGAGAAGGTCCGACCAACTGATGCCTGCTCCAAGAGGAGGCTGCCTCTCCCACGTGATGCCACAGCTGTAACAAAATCACCAGCATAAATTTGACTGACTAGTACAATGTTGTCCCCGTTAAGCTACAGGGCCCTTTAGACCAACCGGTTAGGCGCTCTATCCACACAGAAGCAAGCACTCAGCCAGCACTGTAGGTGCAATTTTCCACAGGAATACAGGTATTGCTTGCTGGTGGCCGTGAAAGAGGTTAATGTGCATCTCATGTGGTGCCTGGTAGCTGCTAGAATGCACACAAATGTCAACTCTCACTGATGCAAACCGGTAGAGATTATAGAAGGAAATGTAAATAAACCATCCTTGAAAAGCTACCCTAAACATGGCAAAAAAAAAGAATTTTTTTTTATGCACAAACCGGTGCCAGCCCACAAGAGCTCCCCTTTCAGCAGCTGCCAGGATATATTTCCCCTTCGGGCAGACGGTCTGAAATCTGAGCCCATCATGAATGAGAATGTGCAGCCTTACTTGAGCGCCCTAGAATTCTGTCCAGGGAAATCAATCATTCTCAGCACCTTTGCAGATACAGTCTCTCCCTTTAGCACTGACCTACATATGGCAAAGACCATGTTTCAAAACAATCTGACATTTAAATCAAACCCGCCCAACCTCCCGCTCCCTCCCTTCATTCCCAGTGAACGAACGACTGATTGATGGGTCACCCTCAGAATAATGTTACTTAGCGGTGCTCCAGGGCACTCAGTCTCCCCTGGACTTTTTGCACCACTGTAGCTATCCAGTGTGAAGTTCCAGTTACACACCAACCATGCCTAAAAGCGTATAGGGAAGGTGGTGAGCATTTTTTTTTTTTTTTCTTGACAGAGAATATTTTAAATTAATGCAGTTACAGTATGTGCTGTCATTTCAGAATTCAGAGGCAAACTTCTCAGACTGCGATTTCCAAACCGCTTACGGAAAATGAGGCAACTAAACCCCAGTGACCATCACCGAGAGCTGGGCCCCTACAAGCCACCTTTGCAACTTCGGAGAATCGCCAGCCAGCGGAAGGTGCTACTGCCACTACACAATGGGAACACCGTGCCACTCCTCAGGTCACATCCCAAGTCAGCAAAGGATGAGGTTGACTAAGCTACACTCAGTGCTTCACACCATCATCACCTAAACCTTTCGGTGAACCACTCCATCTCCAACCGGCATGTAAACTCCTTCTATCAGCCACTGCTCCTGCCATGGCCCAGACCACATGCTGCCTGTGGCCAAGCTGGCACTGCAAGTGCTGCTCGTTTCCTCTAGCAGGCTTGGTCCTCGTCCTCTGCAGGAGCACCAGGTGAGAGGGTTCTGCACATCCACTCAGCTTCAGGAACATACCTCGCATTTCTATTTCAGCAGCATTACAACAACTAGGTCACACTAGTAGATGAAACGCTGTGTCCCGATGGGGCTCAGGATGAGGCAATGCCAATCCAGAGCTGAAATTTGAGCTCTGCATGCAGCAGCAATGAAACCAACCCTGATAAACCCCAACATTCTTGAAATGCTCCTTCACAGCAGAGATGGCCATAACTGGGACTCTCATATATTTGGGAAGTTTAGGCCAAGACATGTTTTATTGTCTGGGTTCTTCCTTACCTTTAAGCCAAATCTTGCATTCTCTATATATTCAAAAGCTTTTGAGATTTTTAGGTCTTTCATGAGAAAATATTATTGGAAGCCCAAACACTTGCTTGACTTCTGCGCAAGCAGGATCAGTTTGCTAGCCATTTAATGCAAAAGAAAAAAACCCAACGAAACAAAACCAAACACAACCAACTAACCAACACCCAAACCAACAAAAACCAAAACAATAAAAACCCACACAAAACACCAAAACCCCCAAAAAACACCAACAAACAAAAAAACCCACCCTGTCATTAATCTTTTTCTTTTCAGAGACTGAACTTCAAATCATTTACAAGGTACAATTGTTACTAAAACATAGTTAATTCTAAGACAGGCCTTATAACAAGCTGTGTCAAGTATTTTTTGAATGCCCAGTTCCTACTAATTTCACTTTAACTTATACTAAGGACACTGATTTAAAACAATCAAACAAACAAAAACAAACAAAAAAAAACCCCAAATCAAACCCAAACAAACCAACCCCCCCAAAAAAATCAAAGTACAACCAAGCACAAAAAAACAGACAAGTGGAAATTCATGTAACACCAAACAAGACTAGAATCGCATTGCAATGTATACTGTACTTCACAAAATATTTGTTAGCAAAATACTTTGATGAACAGTTGAAAAGAAATTAACCACAAAATCTTCATTAATATCAGATAAATTTAGCCATCAGATAAACCTGGCCCAAGCCAAATTCTGACAAACAGAATCATACAATCACTGGGGTTTGGAGAGGGCTGGTAGAGATGATCCACTCCAACCCCTCTGCTGAAAGCAGGGTCAGCTACAGCATGTTGCTCAAGACCACGTCCAGGTGGGTTTTGATTTATCTCTGATGTTGGAGCATCCACAACCGCAACCTGTTGTGAGAGTACTCAACCACTCTCACGATATTTTTTTTCCCTTACATTTAAACATAATTTCCTGCATTTCAATTTGTGCCTATTGCCCCTAGTCCTGTCTCTGGGCACTGCTAAGAAGAGCTCCATCTTTAGTTCCCCCATCAAGTACTTATACACAGTGACAGGATCCTCCTGAGCTTCCTTTACTCCAGGCTGAATAGACATGGCACGCTCAGTCTCTCCTCGTGTGACAGATGCTCCAGGCCATCATCTTTGTGAGTGGCCTCTTTCCAGTGTGTCCGTGTCCCTCTTATACCGGAGAGCCCAGGACAAGAAACACCACACAGGTGCATCTCACCAGGGACGAGTAAATGGGAAGGTTCACCTCCTTTAACCTATTGGTGATGCTTTTCCTAATACAGCCCAGGATACTGCTGGCCCTTCTTTGCTGTGAGCATGCGTTCAACTCCTCGGTTCTCTAGGACTTCCATATTGCAAATTACCATGGAGATCAATGAAAGTTACCAAGCAGGTACTAATAAAATGCCTTCTGTTTATTTTCTCATGTAATTTATCAGCGCCAATTTGAATTGACCCAATTTTTAGGGGCACCATATCCCTGTTTCAATTGGGGAAATGCCACTGAAAGCCTGAAACCGTCAAGGTAACTCCCAAACTCAAATCTCAAAAACAGAGATCTAAAAATAAGCTGCTGCTCCTAGAAAACTGTGATTATGGTGAGTTCATTGTCATAGTCCAGCAGGCAGACTCATCACAAGAGCAAAACAAGCTTCACAGAGAGGAAGCAAGACAGCAAGTCAAGCAGAGTTTTCACCACCTTTTTCAAAATCATTTTAGTTACATAGAATAACCATGTGGACAATGTTAAGTAAAAAGAGGTCAATCTGGTTATATTTTTACCAGATAAAAACTGCATAAGAACAAGACAAGTGCTAATTCCAGTACTCTAGAATTAACTTCATTGGTCACTTCTGTAGCTTGTAGCTTTAGGTCCCTGTTGAGCGAGCATCTTATTAAAGTGCTGTAACTTCATAGGAATTAGAGCAATACACTGGACTTTTCACTTGTGAATATGATAGTAGTCTGCATCTAGTCACAATGCTTGGGTTGCTTCAATTGTATTATCCCAGCAAAAGTTGTTTTAAGTACCTCTAATAACCTATGCTCAAGTACCAATCCAGTCCCTGCGGAGGTATTCCACGGTACTTATTTCACCCACACCTCAGACAGACTACGCCACCTCCTTTTGTGCCCGAGAAGGGAAGGGGGAATGAGTCCGTAGCCACGTACCACTCACCACCTGGACATTTTCCCTCCACATAAACCAGTCTCCTCTTCCAGGTATTTGAGGGGTTCTGAGAACAAAACCATCCATACCACATTTGACACGTGCATGGGTGGGCTAAGGAAGAAGTACCCCATGCCTCCCTTTTTTTTTTTTTTTTTTACCCTCTTATTTGGCACTGTCCCTCAGGAAGTCTTAATTTACCTAACTAAAAACTGCTGCTACCAAGGCTCTGCTATGAATTTCAAACAAAAGACCATACCAGATAGGCCAGTGGTTCCTGTAAGGAGAATCTACTTACCTTAGAGAGAGCTTATGTTCAACTGCACCAAATGGCAGACCCAAACTAATGTTCAAAGCAATGGTGTCACACTCACCTGCTTTTATGGAGCCTCTTTCAGAAAAGAGGGTGCTCAGAGCACAATTTTGCCATGCACCACAAAACTAATGCAAAAATAACAAATTGTCCAGTCAAGCCAAAGCAAACATGATTAAGGAAACCTTTTCTGATGAGTAGAAGACAGTGGGCATAGGCCAAGAAAGGCTGCTATTGATTTCAAATAATGACAAGTATCAGTTTGGGGTTTGTTTGTTGTCTGGTTTGGGGTTTTTTGTTTTGTTTTTAGTTTTTCAAACTAACACACTAAGTTACTCATTTAAAAAAGCAACACCATGCATTGAGCATTTTTGAACAGTAACAGTGAGACACAACATCACTCTCAGTAATTTGTCTTCCAAACCAACAAGTAATAGTACCTATAGCTATACTTACACCCATAGGGATGATTTATCACAACATACATAGAGTCATTTTTTTTCAGGGGTCTCTCATGAGCAATAAGACAGTAAAACTTTATATATTTACATTTTACAATATGCCCACATGCAATATGAAATAAATATCATCCCAGCAACAATAAAAGCACAGGGTTAGTGGGGAGAAAGACACAGTCCTGGTAAATCACTTCTTTCTCCTTTCAGTTAACTGCAAAATACATAAAACTGAAGCACATAAAAATGGCATGTAGCAAACAGTAAAACATAATGGAAGTTTAACTGTTAAATGAATAACTCTAGCCAATGTGGCTATGATTTCATGCTTTTCCACTGTTAAAAAAAAAAAAAAAAAAAAAAAAAAAAAAAAAAAAAAAAAGAGGAGTCTGTCCAAATTTCATAACTCCAGAGGGAACGAGTTCCATATTTCCAGGATTGCTCGGAGCAGTAAGCAAGTACCCCCTGTTGCTTGAGGCACTCGTCACTGCAAGGAAAAGATGGTGTACCACAGCCGCAGAGTCCACCAGACTCCAAATTTCATAACTCCAGAGGGAACGAGTTCCATATTTCCAGGATTGCTCGGAGCAGTAAGCAAGTACCCCCTGTTGCTTGAGGCACTCGTCACTGCAAGGAAAAGATGGTGTACCACAGCCGCAGAGTCCACCAGACCTCCCCTGTTGCTTGAGGCACTCATCACTGCAAGGAAAAGTTGGTGTACCACAGCCGCAGAGTCCACCAGACCATTTAGACAGTGGTACTTGGGAAACAGGAAAAAGTCATACCATGCCACAGTCCTAGGGCTAATGAAGAACACCTCTTTCAAACCGCTTGTGCAGAAGTTGGATACAACATTGCATAGCATGGTGTAACACGTGGCTCTGCTTTCAGTTTTCCAGAAGCACCAGACTAAGCAACCCCCATTACTCAGATCCTCTCAGGCTCAGATCCTCTCTTTTTGCAGCCTCTTCACAACATCAGTCTAGCTACTGGGCAACCACAAGTTAAATACAGAGTTTCTGTGAGGAGATGTGTGGAGACTGCAGGGACAGTGCAGTCACAGTGATGCCAACACCCACTACAAGCAATGCTCCCAAATATTCACATGGTCCTGGTGATACCAAGGCTTGCCCAGACTAAACAGGCCAATGCTACTTTTGGCCCTGGAGGTATATAGCTGTATTAGCATGGTGCTGCAAGGAACTCCATGTCCACTACCAGTTTCTCTTCCTTCTGCTTTTATGACACAGTTTATCATAGAAACACCTGTCTCTGCACTGGAAGGGAGCAACAGCCAACATCCCGCACCTGAAAGAGTAGGATAGAAAGGTGTGCCAACAGAAGTAAAGCCTGGGAGAGCTTGCGCTTCAATACAGATTAGCATCCTCACAGCTCTTTTCACATGGATGCACAGTAAGGAAAGGATTTGGCCTAACTGGCCTACCTGGAGAGAAGAGAATCCAAGTATATGAAGTCTCTGTCCAATGCTCTGATCACCCAAACTTTCCCTCTTGGTTATAATTTTATTGGCACTCTTTCTATTACACTACTGCTTTTGGATTTGTTATCGAATGATGCATATTCCTTTAATTTTCAGAGATAACTAAGGGGCAAAATTTACTCTGCCCAAGGACACCGTTTCCTTTCTTGTCCCACACTCTTCTTCCACAAAAGGAAAGCATTAATTGAAGTCCTAGCAGTCAGACCAAGGGTAATGTTTTGGAAAACTATGTCATCCCTTTTGTTTAACTACTATTAAAAAAATGTGTGGCACATTCCATCTACAGTCTTACAAGAAGCTATTTTATTTATTTGTTACCCTCCCCCAGCTTTTGTGCAATGAAGCACATCATTGTGAGAGCCCAGTATTTTCCTGATGTAGACAGGGTGAAACACATGGTCACATAGCCCCAGCACATATCGCAGATTCCCGAGTCGCATGGTGAACGTTTCAGAGGGGCGCACCACTATATTTTGACAGTGGAATCTGCTGCAAAAATTGGTGTTAGTCATACAAACAGTGACATTGCATATAAAGCCTGAAAAGTGTATGACGTGCTGTTTGTAGCATCTTCTGTTAACTACCTTAGGATGAAAGTATAATAAAATGAAAATTCTATAAAAGTTTATGATTTTAATAGTTTCAGTTACTAAGTTCGGTTTTCTGGACACTTGGCAGGCTTTCCTGGAATAGACTGTGACATCAACATTTTGCTGTTGGGTTTTTTTGTTTGCTTGTTGTTTTGTTTTGGTTTTGTTTTGTTTTTAAAACATAGCTATTTGCAACAATCAATGAATAGTGTCAAAATATGACACTTAGAATGAACCCCGAAGTCCTGGAATTGTCTGATAATCAAAAAATCAAAGGTGAATACTTCTGTCTTCAAAGCAGAGTATCTTTACTCCTGTTTTATTAACTGAATTTCTCTGTGTTAATATACTATACTGTATCAGCCCACTGATTGCTGACACACTCCAAGAGCACAACGGAAAGGATTTTTACTGCGATATTTCACAAGAGTTTTATATGGGCTGTAAATCTTGCCATCTACCTCAAAACATTTGGGCCAGTGTATATTCTATTCTATTGGTATTTGCATTAATATATTTAATTAAAATTTATCTGTTCATTGCAGAGAGTCCAAATGCTGTTGACCTCACAAATCCAGAGAATTTTGATAAAAAAAAAATAAAACCCCCTCAAATCACAGTGCCCCTACTTTTTTTTATTTTTCCCCCCAGCAGTTCAGATGTCTGGACTGACTTCACATTCTAACACTTTTGAAAGGAGATTCCACCTTATGTAATAGCTAAAGGAATGTTCTACTGTCGTTGCTGGGGAGGATGCAGATGGCTCTAATGCATTTTAAAAACAACTCGGAAAAACCTAGCTCAGTACGGTTTTTCATGAAGTCACCTAAAAACCTTGTGTCTTCTGGGTATGTTTTAATCTCCAGGCAACACAGTTCTAACTCAGCTACTTACAGCAACAACTCCCCAGCAGCAAACAAGACCAAATAGTGGATGGATTAACATGAACCATCATAGACTTATCAAAATTCTCCTTGCTAAAAACTCAGCTTCTCGATTTCCTGAGCCGTTCCTTGGTCAGCAACATAGAATAGCAGGCTAAAAGTGCTTCCTGAACACGATATTGAGATTCACAGCACTGCGTAAACAACTCAGCAGAGTGCCCAGTAACTCATCACAAACACACTGAAGGCAGATTCCTAGGTATTTCCATTCAGGCCATGCAGCTCAGGCAGCCATACCGCAGGGAACGGAGTCCAAAGTCAGACCATCACCAAAACATGCAAACATAATGGGATGGAAATTCTTCCCTCACTCATCTAACATTACATATTTTGGTTCTATATAGTACAGCTGATGACTAAATACTAAGAAAATATGCATGCAGATAGTACAGAAGATAGAAGTATCAGCTTTTTCCTCTAAGACAGAGCTGAATCAATAACGAAGCATGCACACTGCTGCTGAAGCTGCTATACCTTTTGGCAGAGGATGCAACAATGACTAGTGAAAATTACTAAAAGGGCCATGTTTTTTTCAGAAGTCTAAAACTAGTCCTTGCTTGCTTGCCCTGCCAGGCTCACTTTGAAACTTTTTAATTTTCACAGGTAGCACGTTGCCCACAAGCCACAAAGCAAAACCCTGTTTTTCAAGACTGCATTGCAGTATTGTGGCTGTACTTAGCCACTATGCTCCATGGCTGCGATCAGGAAGCTCATAGAGTAAAGACACACCATTTGACATGTAGCTCATCATAATGTAGAGAATCCTTAGATTTGGTCTTTCTTTTTCTGGTAAGGAAGCATGCTGCTCATTAATAGTAAAATACAGATGATCTGAATAAAATATGCAAAATAATCAGGCTAAAAATTTGAAAATTTGTTGCTTAAACTGTGAAACGTCAAAATTTTTGTTGTATTGTATTTCTCCTATCCTGTTACTTGTAAATGCGAACATCAACATAAATTGTCTGCTAAGTACAGCGGTCCTAGCAGATCAACTCATTTTTTCATTATTAGAAATGCACAATAGGACCAGATACCTTTTCAATAGACCTGTGTAGTCTAAGAGGAATGAAAGCACGATGTTGTTAATGGGATTTAAAAAAGCTCTGTAGAATTAATAAAACCTTGACATACCAAATAACGGATAAGATTGTGCCAGGTGTGAATACCATTCTAAAAGTCCTTATCCTAAGGATCTAGTTTCCTACTCAATTTGCTCCAGTGATGACCACATGCAGGAAAGGTTATCAAGGTCTCTGAATGCTAAAAGCCTTCTCAAATGAGAATCCATAAAGAAATATATTACAAACTGAGGTAATGCCATTTTTTAGGGAGGATGGTATTGTAAACTTACTTTACAAAGTCCTTTATTGAGGACCAAAGAAAATGAGATGGCTATCAAGGGAGCTTTATAGGCAGTTACATAAGCAAGAGCGTACACTAACAGCTGCCATTTCATACCTGAGCAAGTGGCCCCAAGAAGGTTATTCCCTATTCCATTAACACCATTATTTTCCTTCCATTAGCTGCTTTTGGGGAGACACTCCCAACAGCCTGTCTTGCAGATGGTGGAAGCTGCAACAATTTCAGTGAGATAAACGAGG
Organism: Podiceps cristatus; assembly: GCA_000699545.1. Classification (NCBI taxonomy): domain Eukaryota; kingdom Metazoa; phylum Chordata; class Aves; order Podicipediformes; family Podicipedidae; genus Podiceps; species Podiceps cristatus. The sequence goes on from JMFS01064397.1 coordinate 20,048, forward strand.
TCTTCTTGTGTGCAGAGATGCTGTACCCCACTGCAGCAGCTATGAATACAAGTCACGCACCCCTCCAGATCCTTTATCTTAGTTTCAACAGCCTAGTAGATAGTGGCAGCTCAATCTTAACTAAGTGTTGCCTTCAAAGGACAGGAGGCCAGAAGTCTGCAGTCTCTTTCCTGCTTGAATACTGTGCTGCCAGCATCCCAGGAGCTTCTTTCTCCCCCTCCCCTTCAAATGCTACACCCTTCACAGATTGCTCTGGTCAATCTAAATTCAACCACAAGGTTTATGTGATGAAACTACAACAGTTTTAATGAGGCATGAAAAAGCAACAAGACTAGCCTACCTACCCCACATACTCATCTACAACTAACTATATCACCTGTCCCTGGCCTCTGGCATGAATACACTGAAAGGCTCAAACTCCTCTCTTGGATTCTTTCTTCACCATCATACTCTCTGAACAAGTAATGTCTTACTTGATGAACTCATGCAAAAGGTGAAACCTCCAGATGACAGTTCCAAGGACATCTAGTCTACTATGAGCATCAGAAAATGCTCTGCAACATCCCACAAAAGGCAAACAGAAAAAGACCGAAAGCTGTAAGTATAATGTTCCATAGAAGAAAGCTTTGAAGATGGCTACTACCACCTTCATCATTCACTGAAAACGACAATCACAACAAAACAGAAAAGAAAATCAAAATCTCTTGCTCTATAGAACTTTGCAAATCTTTTTTTCATTTGGCCATGCCTTTGTTTATTCAACATCATACAGTTCACCATACAGGACATACAATGTTTCAGAGAGCACTGTCATAAAATATTCTAAGGCTATGAGGAGGTAGTGGGTCTGAGAACAATAGCAGCCTGCACAAGAGAAGGGTAGACAACACTTTTGTCCATATTTGATCTGACATTCAAGCTCTTGCTTCTCCTGGACCAACAGGAAGAATGTTAGAGAAAAGCAGAAGTGCTGACAGCTCATATGCTTGCAATACTTTTGATAAAAAGGGTCTTTTAGTGAGTAGCTGGGGATGCGGTTTTAGCAAAGACAAGCAACGTGTTTGTAGATGCTGGAAGCTAACATGCCTCTCTGTAACATGGTTCTCCACACTCAGAAGCAAGACTCCTTCTGGTAACCCAGTCCAAATAAAACACAAATAAAAGGGCTGCTGTGTAGAAACCTCTCCCAAGCATATCACAACCCCCAATAATTTTGCTTACAGGGAGAGAAGATGGAGACTATACTAAGCATGTGCTTCATACTCCAGCAAAGACAGTAATAGCATCATTAGAGATCAAAGCTTCCTGCTGGTGTAGAGTCTGCTACACTGACTGCTGTGCAATTTGTCCACTAGCATCCATCTGCTGCATTGGACTTGGGTGCACAAAGACTTGCTTCTGTCATTCCCCGACAAAACTCCCACCACCTTTCCCGAGACTTTGCTTTGTCTAAGGAACACAAACATGCAAAGTCTCCAAATGTCACTCGGTGGCTTTACAGGAAATTATTAATTCACTTTGTGAATAACCACGCTGAATTTCTAAAGAAGCAGAGAAATAAAATATTTGTATTAACTTGTAAATAAACTCCATTACTCCCTTAAGGATATAATGCAAGTGTGATTTGATTTAAAAAGTCACCCATCTTCTTGCCCCTTGATCTTGAAACATTTTTGAAGATCCTCAGGGTTCACAGTTCTGCTCTAGCTTCATCGCTAGTCACAAATAAAAGGCGCTCTTTGACCCAGTGCCGGTAGGTGTGTGAGGATAGAATATAGACATATCAACAGAATGGGAATTAGCTCTGCCCTCATTTTCCTCCCATTTCCAGCAGCAAGATCAGGCTCCATACTATTTGGCAACACGTGCTTCTGGGCACCATGCATGAAAGCGTGGTGCCACCTAAACTGGCCCAGTTTTAACTGTGTTATGAAAATACCACATTTTCCTGCTTTACTATAGCTGATTCTAAGAGCAGCTAAGTTTCCAAATAAAACAAATGGTAATTTTTCTTTGTATACTGCCAGTCCTTGCAAATAGTACAACTGAGAGCATAAGCGTTTAAGCGATAGAGAGTCATTCATCTAAATCTGAGAAGGAGAAAGGCATAATTTGTTGTAAACTTTTTAATGTTTTACCTCATGTTGGTGTCAGTCTCAGGAAAAATAGATGCATCAATCTGCCTAAATACACAAGTAGTTTGCATGAAAGTGGCTTGCATTTTTTTATAGCTGAAGGCTGACAAAGAAATTACTATTTATAAAATGACAAGAGGCAGTTCTCTTGTAAACCTGAGAAAAATCAATATGAAGAAATAAAAACAGCCCCACAGTATCTACTATTAGTATGTGCCCATCTATGGGCACAGAACAAAAAATAAATATGTATAGTTTTTGTCAGTTTGTCTCTTTAGCTGCTTTTCAGAACTTACTCCATATGCCCAAGTCAAGTGAATATGGTAAGAAAAAACAGTAAACAGAATGCAAATGTGGCCTCAAAGAAAAAAGGGAGAAACCCTCCTAACAGACCCACAGATGAGAATATTAAAAAAAAAAAAAAAAAAAAAAATCAAGCAAACAAACACACACACACACACACACACACACCCCTATTCCCTACTCTGGCCATATCTGAGAAAGTTTCAGAAAGCCAGAAAGCATTACATAATTCGAAAAGAGTGTCTTGAGTTTTTATGAGGGCAAACTTCCAGTCATGCAAACAACATAAAATATACACCACCACCAAAGACACTTGATCCAATATCCACTTAATAATGATCTGTATTACTAAATACTGCTATTCAGAGGCAGCATAATTTGGTTTTGTAAACATGGGAAACATTCTCTGGACGTTAAGTTCACGCACAGACTCTCTAGCCTATTAGGCAGGATAACGAGCGTGCAAAGTTTGAAGGCGGCACACTGAAGAGCAGGGCTCCGCTCGCAGTGAAAGAAGGATGTCTCACTCCTTTTACAGCTGACTCAACTCTCTAAAGGTCACATTTCCAACAAACCTTGAACTTCCGGTTGACTCCACTTTTTGGAGGATGCTAAGTTCAGGAAGTTTAGGCTTTCATTTTAAACAGACGTACATCCTGTTAGAGAGAGTGGGAGATTGCTGACGTAGGGTGAGATAAGACAGCAATTTTCATCATGTTTAATTGCTGAAGAACATCTTGCACTTATCAAACAGAGAGGGGAAGGAGAGGTCATCCCCTGACTCCCCCACCTCTACTTTCAGAAGATTTCTACTTCCTGTCCCAAAGCGCTGTGTAGTCTCACTTTCCTGCTGTGTTCCAGCCCCAATAACTGCATCGAAGTGGCTGCTGAGAGTGGGCAGCACAGAGGGAAACACCACTGGTCACATCGTAATTGCTGCGCCAAGGAGGATGTGATTCAGTATATATAGTCAGGAACATATGTTGGGATCTTTCAGGGTGAAAGCTGCTACACAAATGCATGCTACTGTGGCCAGTGTTTAATTTCAAATGGAACATATTTTTCTAAGAAATAACTGAATCACTGGGGAATGCTGGAATCAAGTCAGAACATGAGATTCCTGGAATGCTTGCCAATCCTAGTAGCAATCAGAGTGAGGGCTACGTTTGGCATCTAAAAGGACTGTTTTTCAGTCTGATAATAGCACCGCAGTCAAAATGAAAATTGGTCCATCAAGCCAAAACCTGGCAATGGTTATCATGGCCCTGGTAGAACACAGAGTTCTTCATGGTCTGTGAATGCAACGCATGCTAGAAAAAGGCATACAGTTTATGTTTGATCCCATCTCCAGTTCTGATGCAGAAAATGAAAGGCCTCCCATGTTGTTCTTACTTGAAAAGATAGAAGGGAAGGAAAAGGACTGAAAAAGCTAGGTACAAACAATACCAGGTCCCATTTTGAGTTTAACAGACTTATTCTGCAGAGATGAAAAGCAGACAACTAGGTTACCTAACGCATAAGTTCATGCAACTTCACTGGCATCATGACAGCCATGACTGAAGTTCTCATGCAGTTTGCGACCAGCACACAGAAATACTGCAAGGAAGAAGCGCTCATCGCTTCCCAGCTGGGTGGCTGCAGGCAGTATTAGAGACATCTCCATACAGCCATGGTACAAATTCACCATGCGTTTTACAGTTCCTGTTGAACATCAGTTTCACCAGAAGCACAGAAATAACAGAATATGATATGGACTTGGGCCCTGATGGAAATCCTGCTACAGTTTGGATCAGACTTCCTGGGATGGAAAATGGGGAGTAGGTGTGAGAAACAGTAACTGTTTTTTGCTATCAGAAAGCCAACCAATGCCAGTCAGAAGAGCTTGTCAGCATTCACAGGAATTAAAATCAGGTCCATTTGCAACTATTCACAAGCAAGAAATAAAGACCTGATTCAGAATCAGATATTTAAGACTTATAGGTAAAAGTCTGGATGGATTACTCCATCTTTGAAAGGAACTCTATGAGGACATCCTAAGAAGTTATTGCTTGCAAGTCATTCATGGTAATCATCGATACAGACATTCTCATTTCATTACAAATGTCAACTTGGAAACACCCCCCAGAAAACTAAAAGTCAGCTCAAAACCATCCTCATAGTTGAAGTCTCTTCATTAACTAAAGCGTGGTTTAAGCAAACACATTTTATTTTGCACTTACCATGAGCCAGGAGGTGAATGCCGTGAGTTCTGGCATTTCATTCTTCTCAGCAGTTTCTCCGTCTCTGTTTTAATGTAAGTACTCCCCATGAGCCTCCTGCTGTCAGTCACCTTGCTTTGGAATTAACTGTCACAGTAAAAGATGCCACGCAACACAGAATTTTTCCAGGTATGTTTATAGCATCACTACATTTAACTGAATATTTGCTCATAAGGCCAGGCACAGGAGTGCCACAGGGCTGGCTCACAGACATCAGAGCCACATCATCTCAGTTGTGTTGAGCTTCCAGGATGTGGACAGACAGATTTCTTTCTCGCATCTTTGATCTACTTTACACAGCTGGAAGCCTGCCTGTGCAAGATACGGATGTCACTGACAGGTCTTTCTTTTGAAATTGAAGACCCAAGGCAAGATTGAAGTAGATGCTGCCAATGCTACAGAACAGTGTTTTCATCTGGTTTTCCTCTTGCATAGTCAGGGCAATGCTATATTCCAATGACATTCAGCCTTGTCCAACCCTACATTCCCTCAGAGATAAGGAAGGCATTGACTTTGGCTTTCAAAATACACAGATTGAACTGCCCAGTTGCTTCAGCCAAAGGCACTGTGAGACAGAAAGCACAAACAAAACAGAACTATGTTCTGTTTGTACATTCACATCCCAGCACAAGAAAACTCCATATCCAGACATACTGCCCATTAATCTGGAACAGACAACTGTGATCAGAACATAATTTCAAGATGCAAAAATAGACACTGCACAAATTATTTAAAAAAATGTGCTTAATGAAGATACACATTTGGTCACAGCTGCTGCTAAAACTAGACTGGAAGGATAAAAAAAAAACAGAAGGAAGTAAGAGCATAAGTAAATTAGAAGGGGAGATCAAGAGCTTGCATTTGTAAAGAAATCCTAGCCTTGAAATCCAAAACATTTAAACCCAACTACCAATGACTCTTCTAGATCCATCGAAGGTACCTATCAAAAACCACTTGAAGTCTTTGCAGATCAGCAAAGGGCCACTACAACTTGTCTGTGTCCTTCTTGAATTGAGCCAGCAACTAAAAGAAATGCTTGTGCTCATGGTGGCTGCTTTGCACTCATGGTGCCTGCTTATGCACAAAAATTTCAGAGCTGAGTACACTCAGATATCTAGAGACTTCTTAGAGTGAAGAATATTATTTACTGAGATTCACACAGATGGAGCATTGCATGTCATGTGTGAGCAGATTTCAGTCAATCTTGATAGACATAATAGGACTTTATTCATTATGAATGAAAAGATTCAGATCTTACTGTTATGCGAGAGGATCAGTTCAGTTGTGGTTTCAGCAGATTTACAGGACTTGCAGAAGGGTGACTTAAACTACTAAGACAAACTAGTTCACAAATCTCAAAAAGATGCTGGAATATTCGTAACATGCCACCCCATCTGTTTGACTTCTGCAAAACATAAATATAATTTCCATTATGAAAAGGAACAAATAGCAACTGCTGTTAGCTAATATAAGAATTATTGGGGCTACCAATCCTTACCACCAAGGCATAAGCTGATTGAGGATGAGAAAGGAATCCCCTCTGCTCCAAGCCCACCACAGATAATTAGATAATTAACAGTATACTGAGGAATGGATGATTACTACCTTGCTTTAAAGCATCCAGAAATGGGATGTTGTGCCAGATGGACAATTATCTGTTCTAAGGCCACTCTTTTAAAAACACCATTGTTCAACAGAAATTCCAAACTGTTACTGGGTTTGGTGCCACATGGATCACTAACCACTTCAAACATTGATACTGAAGCAATTTTACATATTCTGTAGCTTGTGGGATATCTCAGAGTCATGATCTCCTTTGTCACCCTCGCTAACCACCACTGCCTAAAGACGGAATAGGTGTCTCTCTTCGCCACGGCAAAGTGGTAAAAATATTCCTGAGCTACGGCATGTGTAGCCTTGCTCCAAAGCCTTCAAAAATCTGTCTGGATTACAGCACAATATAGTTGCTGCCATTATGCTCCAAATAAAGAGCCTGAATTGTCTAACAGATAAAAGTTGCCTTCTTTGGAGATGAGATGCTCATGTCAAAGAAATTAAAGAGAATGAGACAGCAAGTATTCAGCCTACATTAAATTATTTTGGCAATAAAACTGATGAAGAAAAAAACCAATAAAAATGCTGCAAAGAACTTTTCCAAATGTTTCTTTGAGAGAATTTGTACATAGCCAAGAAATGTTGGTTCCACACCAGAGTCCTGTGCCAGTCTTTTCTTTCTTTCTTTTTATTTTCTAAAGATTTTACTGGTACCTTTAAATTTTAAAGTTTTTTATAAGACAGAGAGTATGCTTTGCCAAGGACTTGTCCTCTACAACTCTGACTGGATTGTTTTCATTGTTTTCCCATTATATTAAAGTATTTTAGGTTGTAAGATCTTCAGAGTTTGCATGACTTAACAGTCGCAAGACTCTACTAAATGTCTGATATGCAACAGTGAAACTGTTAGCAGCTTAATTGTCTATACAGAGACTATATGGGAAGATGACAGGCAAAAGTCACCCTGGTAGAGATGAAAAACATCTAGCTGATAGTCTCACGATTGCTCATCTACCCTCAATAAGGAAATCTGCTGAAGCCCTTGTTTCTTAACATCTAATAGAAATGTTCTAAAAATTTCAGTTCCACATTTTTAAGACTGGAGAACCTCTGGTCAGGTCAATTCTTTTAAGCATCATCTCACTGAAGTTATTTCTAATTGTCACCTATTTCCTTCATGTTCCATTAATTTTAGACAACTGAAAGGAGCAATTAAAAGTTTTGAAAAGACAAAACTGAAGTCAAACACCAAAACTTTCAGTTTGTTTTCAGCTACTTAAATTCTTCTTAGACATTCAATTGCAATGAGAACTACATATAATGTGTTTTTTGAACTGTAGTAAAACTACAGTTCATTAAGACTCCGGTTTGATTTTGTCCTAATAATGTTTGCCTTTAATTTTGTATAAAACAGACAAGAGTTTTTGAACTGCATTTGCTTCTGGGCAAAACATTTTTACTTTACACAAAATAAAGATCTGTTTACTTCTATTTTATTTGAAGAAATGTTTTCAGAAAGATGCCTGGAAAGTATTCAAATAAAGTCATGTAACCCAAAACTTTACTAGCATACCCTACTCATTTTGGAAACCTCCAAGCAGTTCTTGGTTCTATAGTCTACATTAGACTGTGAAATGTATACGATACCGGGAAAGACATCATCTTAACTTTTAACCAATGTGTTAGATGAGTACAGGACAAGCAGAAATTCATTTAGGAAGATGAAGAGATGAAGTCACAGCACACTATGTACACACTTAACTACATCAACACAAATCAGTGCCACTCGCTTCCAGCTGACTGCTTAGTTCCTACATGCATCTTTAAGATGGGGGCTTCCTGACAGTCTCACAGATCATTTTATGAATTGTCTGGACAAAGTAATCCTCAGGCAGTCAGGAATGTCTTGGCTACCAACTTTGAGCCACTTGTGAAAACTGTTTTGGGGAGGTGTATTTACCAGCCTGTAAAGCTGTCCCAAACAACCGAGTTTGCCTTGTTTGAAACAGCCATCCTGCTTCACAGAACAAAAGACAAATGTTCCCTTGAGACTAGACTCAAAGCAGGGGAGTTCTCCTCCCTCTCCATTAATCTCTGAAGTACAACAAATTACATCTTTCAGGGCTAGGGGTTTTTTTTGGGTGGTGTTTTTTTTTGTTTGTTTGTTTGTTTTTAACCAAGCAAATCCTATTGTTTGCTTGATTCTTGTGGTTTCATGATGCTGGCTGGAGTTTGGGAACAGCAATAGTACTGTAGGATCTAAATCAGTATGTTGGCCAGTTTTGAGGCTGCTCTTCTGAGGACACTGAGAAGCCTCTAAGCACGCATACCTTGCAAATAGCTATTGCAAAGTAGAAACTCTTTCACGAACTATCTCAAAAAATCAAGAATGCTTTCATTAATGCCATGCATACCACTTTGAATTCAGGCTCTTTCTAGGATTAGGAATGCTACTGCTTTTCTGTAGCATATGCTGGAAACCATGCGAGAAGCCTCGGTGTTGCAAGTTAATTGTGTAAATTCAACAGATCTACAACCAAACTTTTAATTATGCAATAATCTAAGCTGCAGAAACACTGCATAAAACTTGTTGGTTACATATGATAATTTTATTGACTAACAAGGGTTCTTCAGGCAAAATTGTCTAAGTCTGTAAGCAAGCAGATACTTTCTGAACAGGCTTGGGTTTTTCTTAAAGATACATCTGCACTTCAGGCAGTCTATTTGCTAGTTTTGTAGAGTTTATAAAACACAGAAAAGGCCGTCAAGTATAAGAATCATAGAATCATAGAA